>SZWC01007794.1:108087-123777 GCA_023375785.1 Penium margaritaceum | reverse complement strand
ACATATACATATACATATACATATACATATACATATACATATACATATACATATACATATACATATACATATACATATACATATACATATACATATACATATACATATACATATACATATAGATATGTTTTACTGATTTTATATGTTGTTTTTGTTCTTGTACACATACTTCATTTGCATGGGTGCATTGTTCGGTGACATTTCAATATTGTTGACCCGACAACTTGATTTATGTTTTAATGATCATAGGTGGTGGTGTGCGCGTAATTGTACTTGTTTGTAGGTGTCGACTGACATGGTTCGCCCGAACCTGATCAGTAGGTTGTTGGGTCGTGTTCTCGTGTGATGTATCATCAAGGTCTGATCCACATAAACAACTTTACAAAATAAAACCATCTCTCGCGTGGCTATATGTAGATTTTTTGGTAGCCTAATGCCTATAATTCGCTCGGTGGCGGTTCATGTGGCCGTCTAAAACGTTCTCCCTTCTTCGATCCGGTTGAAGCGTTCTTCTTGAGTTTGCTTCCTCGACGTTCAAACGTTTATACGTAAGCGTGCTTAGATGTCCTGTTTGATAGTGAAACCGCGAAACAGGGCGATGGACGTCCAAACATGGGCAGCTTTCGCTGTCCATGCTCGTATGTCCATCGCGTATCTTCTTTGCCCTCGCTAAGAAAGTCGAAGGAAGCCCTATATTTTTGTATGGTTAACGTTTCCTCCGCCTTTAGAGACGCCCTATGAGCTTATAAGATATATATATATATATATATAGATATATATATATATATATATGCAATGTCTAACCCGTCACATGTAATTGTCGAAAACATGGATGTGAGCAAATTTGGACGGCGGACATTGCGCACCTGGTGTCCGGAACGATGTACGGTAGGTTTCTATTGAAACTGATTTTCAGGCAAGTGCGATACAAAATATTATCGTTATCTTGCCCCCAATTTTCAAACTGGGGGCAATAATTCGATAATATTTCATCCGTAATTGGCATTGTAGCCATAACCTCCCGGAGCACCAAAAGTGGGGGCGACCTGGGTGTGGCTTTTCGGAATGGGGGCGACCTAGTTATTTTTCTTCAAATGGGGGCGTCTCAGGTATGGTCGAGCAAGAATGGGGGCGACTTAGAAAGTCGCCCCCCAATCGAGCCATTCTTGCACAGTCCGAACTTCAAGCTCATGCGATTGGTTGATCGGCCGATCATTGACTTGTATTTTGCTCAGCGTTCATTTAAGTGCGCCGCCGCGTTGCAAGTCACGAAGCAACTTGGGGCGGGTACAGACCCCTGCCACTTCTGAGGTGGACGTTGAAGTGCCCTGTCCAGAAATTGGCCTTCCGATGTCGCAGAGTGTTTGGCTGGGAGTCGCCAAACGCAGGAAGGCCGGACAGAACGGGAAATGGAAGAATCGTCCAAGAAACTGGGAACGGAAAAATGGTTTACCATTTTTACCTGGGGTCTACAATCTCGTTTGGTCCTGTTGTTTTAACAGCCTTCAAGAACTGGCCATGGCTAGGCGTCGTCCTCCATAGTGGCCACAGAGTGTCGCTCGATATCAGATTTGACCATAATTGAAGGCGGTCTGCCTGCCTTACTGCACTAGAATAATCAAGCGCCTGCCGGCTCCTCCTTTCAAATGTGGCCATGAAAGAAACAGACGGAAAAGCATCACGCAAACGAGCAATATTGACGTCAGTAGCCCTTTAAACAATTGAGGATCTCCTAAAGCCATCCCCACTATCGCAACATACAAAGATGTACAAAAGTAGAACATTAACAATCAAGCATGCTCCACGAGATGAGAAAATATAATCACAAAAAAAACAAAATGAAAAATCAATTAGACTTTTGAGGGTCTTGAAGGAATTCTTAAACCTAGATTAGGTGATGAAAATTGAAATGTCATTAGTCACTCTTCATTGATTTTGCAAACTTAGTAAAATGAGCTTCAACACAAGTGCATCTATGATTTTTTTTCATTCAATGAAAAAATTTTCTTATACATATATATACATATCTCATTTAATTTATTTCCCTCAGCATAATTTTCTCCAAATTAACTGATAGGCTCGGGTTTACAAAACAATACAAATTTATATCTTTAAAGGTACAAGATTCTCTTGAACACATGGAAATCTATTAAATTATTCTCATATAAAGTGACACTAGTTTTAGAAAAAATTGTTATACATCAAAATTTGTGTGATAATTCAAAGTTTAAACACATGAAGAGGCACAAGTAAGACTTAAAATCATGATCATGTGAGATTTTTGATAATTGAAAACTTAACCAAGGATTTTCTCCGTTATGGTTTACATGTTGTGTCATAACATGATGTTCGTAAACTTCATTACTCTCATTTTTCAATTCAATCACGTCCTTATTTTCTAAAATTTCCAACTAGATGAAAAGTGACCAATCATATTTCAATTTCTATCACCTATTCTAGGTTTAATGATTCTTTGACAACCTTTTCAAAATCTCACTAAAGTTTCATTTTGTATAGTGATTCTATTTTCTCATCTCTTGAAGCATGGTCGAAGGTTCATGTTTCACCACTTATGAACATCTTTGTATATTTTGATAATGAGGATGGCTTTAGGAGATCACCGAGGGTTAAAACAGGCTTCTTACAACAATATTAATTGCTTCCGCAAAACCATTTCCCATTGGCCGCCTACGTGGCCACATTTGAAAGGAGGAGCCAGCATGTGCTTGATTATAACAAGTATAGTAGGACAGGCTACACAACAGTGTCCATTATGGACAAACATGATATCGAGCGACACTTTGTGGCCAATATGGTGAAAAAGCCGAGCCACACCAAGTTTGTGAAGCATGTTCAAAATCATGGCAAGCAAAAAGTGATCTTTACCTACCTGATTGACATCATTTGGCCGTAAAGGATGTATCGAGCACTATTTTGCTGACATGCTACTAACATTCATAGATTAATGGTCCAATGTAATGATGACTACAACATTTCAATCTCAGGCCCGTAGTTCTAATTATTCAGGTTTTGGAGCCTGAAGTGACGAAGTCACCATGTGCTCTGATGCAGCAAGGGGGTCTTGCTATTGTCAAGGATGTTTGTGCCCAGCAAGCAAACCTTGTACTCCAATGTGCGCAAGTGGAAGACTTGGATTCAACGTGTAATTGAAAAATAGTATCAAGTACAAGTATGGTACAAGGAAACAGCAATGAAACACGGTTAAGCTCAATGCTCTGACATAACCTGCCCCATCTAAGGGTGTTACACCTTGCTAGGCCATCAAGGATGTCGTTGTAAGGGTCTAAGAACACTCATCTTACTTCAAGGTGAAATGGCCTCCAGGTTGTAAGGGCAGCCTCCTCTCCTCATTGGCAGCCACTACCAGACTTATAAGGTCATCAGAGGACTTCTGACACTCCTAAACAAGTTGGCAGAGTGCTGTTAGGCTTATCAGATCGACAGAGGGGAACTCCAAGAGAGTCCTTCTAAACACAATCTTTATTGCATATGTAGAGTATACACCAGACACTAACTCTAGGCTGAACGCCTAGACACAACTCCAAACTCAGAGATGAGCAACGTCCAAAGAGGCAGCTGTAGCAAGGCTGCTTTCTGGCCTTGAGCGTAGTCCGGCCACATCTTCTAGGTACACAGGCCTTTGCATAGTCAGGAACGTCTACCAACCCAAGCTGGTAGAAGGCTGCAAGGCTGTCATGGGTCTTCAGGTGAGAAAGCATCTGAAAAGTCTTGGTTTAAGGCATTGTCTGGCAAAGGAGGACTACTGATGCAAGTGTTAGTGTTGATGGAGTTGCTGATGAACTTGTTGAAGTTACAAAACTGACTGAGTCTAGACTGATCTTATATTAGGATCGTGGCAAGTTGACAAGCTGATATGTGCCTAAAGGAAGCTTCCTACTACAAGCGCGTAGCTTCCTCCTAAAGGAATCTTCCTAGTCCATGGCACATAGCTTCCTCCTCAAGGAAGCTTTCTACATGTTGGCAACTTGGCCGTGGTTCTAGTTGCTTAGTCGTGCATGTTGCCATAGACGTCGGGCGATCCCCACTCTTGGCTCCGCATGCAGCTGCTTAGTCGTGCATGTAGTAGCTGATGAAGCTCTTGAGTCGTGCAAGTGGTAATTGATGCAATTCCGATTCTTGCATGCACCACCTAATGCACGGTGGTCCCTCCTTCACAGCCCTGCTTGCATGTGCTGATGCAAGCGGTCTTAGTACTCCAATCAGGTGTAGCCCTATCCTCACTGGACTAGGTCAAGTACCCAACAGTTCTTGCTTCCACTACGCAGCTGCTGACCAAGCTGGGCCAAAAGGCATGCATAACAGCACTCAGAGATCCAAGCTCCTTCCCCCCTTGGACCGAGATGCAAGAATTAAACTTAGCCTGTAGATCAGAAAATTCGTATTCAAGCCGCACCCGGGTATTTACAAATACAAATCCTTAACTTGGCGTATAAACCTCTGATTGTCGACCCGACTATGCCATGTCCATATGGTCGCTCAGCGCAGTTATTGCTCAATGCCACTTCCCCTCGATAGGTGCGCTGATGAATGTGGAGACTGTCGCATTTTTGTGAGTGGAGAAATGAGTGATTGGTGGAGGTTTCACCTGCCCAAAAAAAGGTCTACTATCAGAAGAGACTTCTGGGTCTCTCTTGGGTGTTGTTCGGCTGCTGAGAATTTTTGGAATTAAATGGAGGTTGAATCGGTCGAGTATCAGCTTCGAAACTGTCATTTTGAGATTTCTTGGGTTTTGTCGAGGCCGTTGTCTGGTTGGAGCTGGTCGAGTGAAGTAGAAAAATTAGATTGGGTGAGTTCAGGTTCGTCACCCTTCTCCTCGGTGAGGTTTTTTTCATGCAGAAGCAACCTCCCACAGCGTAAGCCACTGTACATGCCATGGACATGCTTGACTGTGGAGTGGAAGGCTTCAGAAGCTTCCACTAACGCGGCGCTTTCGAGGCAGGACTACTGCTTAGGACCGCTTGCTTGAACCGCCAACCTGTTGCAACCACCTTTGGATGACGAGTATAAAAGCTCGCCGCCAGTTTGTCTTTTGTGATGGTGCAACCTTCTACTCCCCCTCGCGCTCCAGCCACCCGCTTTGACGACCGTCCTCAGTTACGTCTGCCACTTTAGCGATAGTTAGCTACTTAGGTTTGATTCTGTCATGGCAAAGGAAGCCATTGTGCCCCTACTCACATTCTTGGTCAGTTTTTTACTCTTCTGAACACTTCTTGACCGATTCAAAGTCCAATACTTCATTACTGTAATCACAATAGTTCTGGTGGTCATCGTCGCCATTTTTGGTCGTTGCTTCCCGATTTTGTCGGCCCCAAAACGTGTCGCCCCACCTTCTGTGGCAACTATTTGGGCTACCCTTTATGAATACCCTACTTTGTATTGACCAAATATGCGCCCTTCCATTGTGTGTTTAGACGCAGCCTGCCGGCTGTGTTGATTGGAGCTCGCCATGGCCTCACCAGCCATGGCCTTGGCCTTGGCTCTTGCGCATGGCCCTCCGCCACCGTCCGTCGCATGAAGGGCGGATATCTGTCCAACCAATTTTTTTTGTCTCTCGGTTGCTCGTCTCGAGTGGAGGCCTCACGCGAGGCCTTGCTCGCTGGTCACCGACCAGCCTCCTTGCCGTCGCTATAGGTGGCTTCGCACTGGCCTGTCGTCACGGTAGGGCTTACCGTGTCGTTGCGTATCTTCGCGGAAGGCCTGTGGCCCAGCACGTTGCGATGGCGAGCTAAGTGACGCCCAACGTGGACGTCGCTCCTCCCCCTAGGTCGGAACTCCTCCCCCTTCAGCATATGTTTTGCTCGTGACAGCAAGCTTTCCTTTTTTTCTATTTTTTTCCAAGATGAGCTATTCGTGCAACTCACGCTTCAGAGCTCGACATGTTGGGGCTCTATTTCCTTACTTTGGCTTAGCAGCCACTTTTGGCTTCCAACATGCCGTTCTTTTTTAAGTGAATGACAGCTGCGATGAGAGGTAGTTTGAGAAGGATTAAAGCTGTTGTTTGATGCTGCCGGTTGTTACTTCTCTAGCTGCTGCCATTGAGTCTCTGTTGCACCGATCTCTGATGAAGGAGGATCCATAGTGGCCAGAAGGAAATGCAACTTGCGATTTTCTTGGGGGTGTGGAAACCCTAAAGCTGGGTTTTGACTGGTACCAAAAAGAATCAGAGTTCCGACAGTTTATTTTTAAATCCACGAGGCTACCTAGAGCAGACTTGCGACATCTCCGATTTTTACAATCGCTGCTATTGCTACTCCTATAGCTACTAGTGCTCATTAATTCCACGTTCCCGAAGGCACCACAACCATATGGGCTTTATAGCTCGGATTCGCATGACAAAAGGGCTTAGCCAAGTACTCATCGTGATCACGACGAGCTGCTCCAAGGCCGTTCCAAGATTTAGACTCCTCTCCTTCACTTTGACAACTGCTCCGACTGGTACATTGTTGCTTCAGATCTTATTATGGGATCAGTTTGTATGGAGCATGCTATTCACGATGTTTCACTTGTAGTAGAGAGGAGAAAACTTGCCCCTCCAATTTTTGCCTTAAGGTGGAATTTTGAGGACGAGATCCTTGATTAATCTAAAGGTCTGATGACTTTGTCACGAATTTTGAGTGGTTGCAGAATCTAGTAATGAGTAGCTATGAGCACATTGCACATTCTTCCAGTCTCCATACATGCCGCCTTTGTCAAGACGGGCTAACTACTTCCACTTGCCACTACCGGAGGACTTTTTTATGGAGCGTAAGTACTCCATTTATGCATGCCACCAAACACGTGGTGGGCTTATTGCGTCCACCTACCGCTTTGGCAGGATTTTATCATAGAGTAAAATTGCTCCATCTGTGCTTGCCACCTCTCACCATGTGGGCTTATCGCCTCCACCTGCCGCTCCGGCATGATTTTGTCATGGAGCACAATTACTTCGTTTGTAAATGCCACCTCACACTAGGTGGGCTTTCTACATCCACCTGTTGCCCCGGCAGGATTTTTTCTGCTTCTCTACTCGCTGCATTGTGAGTTGCTTCAAGGGCTTGACAAACACCTTCACTCTGATTTGCCCTCACTCTGGGATCTACTTTGTAGTTCCTCTAGCAATGTGAGCTGGTACTGGAAAAATCTGTTACTAGCGATGTCACGGCTGCTCTTGTTGTAGCCGACGTCAACGTTACAACCAATTGCTATGGCGGGCTCGTGAACCTAATTTTGTTTTAGGATTCTCACGCTCCTATATTATTCTTTTTCCTCTTCTTCCGATGTTGCCCACTCCACGTCATGGATTGGGTTTTGCAGTTGTGAGAAGCACATGTCAAACTGATGACGAGCGTCTCTGCCTTGATGTGCTCGTCTTTGTTGTGCCGTTGTTAGTGAGTTGCCCCATAGCTTCCACTATGTTGCCTCCTCTTGTACAGACATTGTGTCGATAGACTTGCAGCCTGTAAGCTCATTATGTGAGCTCCCACATGCTCGTGGCTCCATACACGAGTACCTTCGGCATCACTTTTACTCTTACAGGTCGTGGGATGGCTTCTTCTTGGCCGCCTACTACATTGGCATTATGTGCTACTGTCGCGTTGGCTTTGTACAAGCTGATGAAGTGTTTGCTTGTTGGGCACTTTGAGGCTCATGTCAACTTGTGTTTGCTGCTGAAGACACGTCCACCTCATCTTCTCTGCTACATCATCAACATTGAGCTGCTGGGTTGTCTTATGTTGGATAGAGCATGAACTGTTGGATGCGGAGCCGTTATTTGCTTCATTGGTCAACTTGTGGACATTTTGCGAGGCGCCCAACTCTGTGACCACTAGTGTGAACATTTTTCTCTCAAGTAGGCAGTGTTGTTGCGACTGCTGCTTGCCTGTGCCAAGTTGTTGATGGCAGCCTGGTTCCTTGGTCACCACTCCGCCCTCCATGAGCTTCTCCAAGACATCTGCTTGCCTTGACTCTCTGTCAAAGTGAGTTGTTGCTGATGGCTTCCCTTCTTGCGACTCGCAAAGTAAGGTATGGAGTGATGTTGACCCTCGTTACATAATCACGTGGGTGTTTATGAAGTACTACTACTTGTCGTTAAGTGCTGCTTGTGGTGCCTAAAAGCAAGGTGGCAGTGCTACATGCTTTGACTATTGCAATGGAACCGTTGTGAATGCTTCAAGGGATACCATAAAAGTGTGCAAGCTTCCTCCATGAGTAGATGAAGCTAAGTTTGTCTACTTAGGATAGACATGCTCTCACATATCTAGAGAAGAAATGAGTTGTGGAAGTCGTGTAGATGGATGATGTGATGTTGATGAAGCCTTATTCAGCTGCACGGCCTCATTCTGTTATTGGATCTATGTCACTTGACCATTGGGTTCAGCTGGCGAAGTAGCTAGCAGGTCATAGGTATGCCGATCCCGGCAAATATGTTACTATTTTCTAATCTATTGTCGCTGCTCCATGCTTTCATGCTCGAAAGCTTCCTCCTCAGCTGTCCCATGTTGATCTGTATCAAGCAGTACTCGTACAAGTGCATTAGATGAAGGCACTTGTACGAGTCCGTTGCAGCTTGATATGAATCTGTCACACATTATTGCACTGTGCCCATCTGTGAAGATCCTAGCACTTGCATCTGCATTGGAATGAGAGCTTGTGGCATGAAGTTTGCCACATTAGCCTGCGAGACTACTACGGTTGACGACATCCGTAGTTGTGCCAATTGAAGCTGATGCTAAAGATGCACATGCAGATGAGTCCAGGACAATTGCTACTCAAGCTGTGGGTGGTGAGCTTGAAAACCTGTGTTAATGAACTACTATAGCAGGACTTCATTTGCATGCACGTTTTCTAGGCGTGAACTTGTCCAAAACGCCTCCTCTCTTGTGCGCTTTCCTCCTCAGCTACTACTTGCTCTTTCCTTGGACCACATCCTTGGTCCATGCACAAGCTTGACACCCAGAGGTCATTGAGCTGATGAGCTTCCATGTATAGGATATCCACATTTAGGTCACCAATTTCTTCCTCAATGACTCCAATTGTGCAGGGATTCCACGTCACGCGCTCACTCTTCCACTGGTGTGTGATGACGGTCGTTGTCATCTTTTGAAGCTTGAGCTATAACTATTGCTTCTTGCTGAAGACACGTGTCTGCTACTCTAATTGCATGTTGGGAATGCTCAGATGACCTTGTGCTATGATACCATGTTGGGGTTTTGGAGCCTACAATTTCAAAGTCACCGCATGCTCCGATGTAGCAAGGCAGTCTTGCTAATATCCAGAATCTCTGTGCCGAGCAAGCAAACCTTGTAATATAATGTAAGGAAGCAAAAGACTTGGATTAAACTTGTAATTGAAAAAGACTATCAATTACAAGTATGGTACAAGGAAACAACTATGAAACACAACTGAGCTTAATGCTCTGACACAACCTGCCCCATCCAAGGGCAACCTTATTAGGCCGTCAAAGCAATCATTGCAAGGGTCTAAGCATGGTCATAGTACTTTCAGGTGAAATGGCCTCCAAGTTGTTAGGGTAGCCTCCTCTCCACGCCGATAGCCACTTCCAGACTTACAGGGTTGTCAGAGGACTTCTGACCCTCCTAGCCAAGCTAGTAGAGTGTTGTCAGGCTTACTCGGTCGTCGGAGGGGAACTCCAACAAAATCCTTCTAGACTCGATCTACACTACATACGCAGAGTTGACACTAGATAATAACTTTGGGCTTAATGCTTAGACAAAGCTCATGGCTCAGCAATGAGCAACGTCCAGAGAGGCAGCCATAGCAAGGCTGCTCTCTAGTCTTGGGCGTAGTATGGCCACCTCTTCTGGGTATTCAGGCTTTCGGGTAGTCAGGGGCGTCCACCAACCCAAGCTGACAGAACGCTGCCAGGCTGTCATGGGTTTTCAGGTGAGAGAGCATCGTTAGAGTCTTGGTCTGAGGTATTTTCTGGTAAGGGAGGACTACTAATGCAACTGGTAGTGTTGATGGAGTTGTTGCTGATGGTATTGGAGTTACCGGACAGACTGAGTCTTGTCTGCTTTTATAGTGGGATCTTGGCAAGTTGACAAGCTACTCTGTGCCTAAAGGATGCTTCCTACTACAAGGTCGCAACTTCCTCCTCAAGGAATCTTCCCAGTCTAAGGTAGGTAACTTCCTCCTGAAAGGAAGCTTCTTAAATGCTGGCTACTTGGCCGTGGTTTCAACTGCTGAGTCGTGCATGTTGCTGCACACGCAGGGTAGTCCCCGCTCTTGGCTCGCATGGAGCTTCTAAGTCATGCATGTAGAACCTGATGAAGTTGCTAAGTCATGCCTCTGGTAATTTATACAATAATGAGTCTTGCATGCACCACGTGATGCAGAGTGGTCCCTGCTTCAGAGCCCTGCTTGCATGTTCTAATGCAAGCGGTCCCAGCACTCAAGTCAGGTGTAGCCCCACCTTGACCGGTTTGGGTCAAGTACCCAGCAATGCTTGCTTGCACTAATTAGCTGTTGACCAAGCTGGGCCAACAGGCATGCACAGCCTTGTTGTCTATGGAACACTCAATGTTCCAGGCTCCCTCCCCACTCGGACCTCGATGCCAGAATTACTTCTGGCCTGTACACGAGAAAAATCTTGGTTAAGCTACAATCGGGTATTTACGGATAAAAATCCGTAACTTAGCGTAGAAACATTTGATTTTTGATCCGATTGCGCCATGTTGAGGCTGTCCCTGAGCGTAGTTATTTCCCACTCAAACACTAATAAACTGGCCATCCATAGAGCCGGTGTAGAACAGTCAATACACGGCTAACGTATTAACAACTCTTGAGCCCCTTCGAAGCGAAACAACTCACGATACTCGTTTCAATCTTGGACGGTTTTGCATGATGGCATAGGCGGCTCTAAAAATGGCCCATCTATTGTTGACTCGTATCATTTTCACTAGATTTAAGATCACTTTTAACTTCCCCTCTAGCTTCATTTGCATGTCCAAAAAAGGTTGCGAGAAGAGACTCCCCCTTTGTTGAAAGGGAACCTCCTAGGCCCTGCATTTGCAAGGCTTTGGAGGTTCCCAAACCTGAATAAAACCAACAAGCCCCAAATGTTACAAGGGTGGTTTGTCATTTTGAGGTTATTTTTAGGTATCAGGCAAAAACACCACGAGTCAACACTCAAGAGATGAAACAAAAAAAATTGTTGGTAGATGGCGTGGCGCTTTGTGTGAGGTATGGGGGTGCATCATTTCTCTGTTCAATCTTTACGGGTCTACATCGTGAGCCCGGCAATTTTGCACACCAGGCTAAGTGATTTCAACAGGACATGGGTGAGAACCAAGCATAAAAGACAAGTTGAGTATGTTTTTTTCTAAAATACCTGGGTAAGGAGTTGATAGATGTGTTTCTAGCGTGATGGAGTAATATGAGAATACAATCAAAGAAACAGTTTAATCAAAATTAAAAGCTTTCATGACAAGATCAATATGATTAATTGTTTTTCATTGATTATAAACTACTACAAAAAATATGTTTGTGAAAAATTAAGCTTATTTGGTTTACATGCATGGTTGGGCCTACATTCTCAATTTTATTCTTTTCATTAAATTTAAATATCGTAAGAGAAGTTAATGTAGGAAAATTTTGCTGAATATAGAACAAAAATGGAACACTCAAATTTTACTTTTGCTATCAAAATTTCAACTTCAAAATAGGTGGGCAAGAATATCAACATTTTGATATGTTTTATATCACTAATAGAAGTTTTTAAGTAGGTTAAAAAATGGAACAAAATCCATCCACCGTTGTCAAAAGTTTCATTTACTTCGGAATTTGATTTTATGTAAGATATATGTAGCTTGACAGAACCACACCGACCGGTCGAAGGAGAGAGGTGGCTGGAGTGGGATCACCTGGGACTGTGGGTGGTGAGACGAGATGGCCTGAGGGTCGGAGAACCTCAAGCACCATGGTTTTGGACTTGTCGGCCAAGGATTCTGTCCAATCCGACACATTGGTATCTGAGCTCCAGGGCGTAAATGCCATGTCGGGATTGGCGGAGATGCCGAGGCGACTCTCACTCCCTGCGAGTTGGAGTGTAGCGTGAAAATTCCATGCTCACCGGTTGAAGGGGCCAGGTGGCTTGAGCGGGGTCACCTAGGACTGTGGGCGGTGCGACAGGATGGCTTGAGGGTCGAAGACCCTTAAGCACCGGGGTTTTGGCGTAGTCGGCCAAGGATTCCGTAAAATCTGTTACAATGTAAAAGATTTATTTTATTATGTTCTTCATGTTACAATCAGTCCTTATGCATGAAATGATAATACTCATTTTTATCGTTTACAATAAATGAATAATGTTTAATATTTCATTATAAATTGCAAATGAGAAGAATTTATCACGAATAAAAATTTATTCAAAGAGTAATAGGTTGATTTTTAGTTTTAAATGAAATTAATTTCATGATTAGATGTTTTGCGTTTTTATAGAAAAATAGAAAATAAATTATTTTTATTAATTACTTCTTTTGATAATAAAAAGCAAAAATTAATAGTTTTTTATATAACAAGCCTCAAGATGTTATTTTTTATTCTATATTCACCATTGTTATTGGGAAAACACAAGGTCAAATATTTTCATTGACGATAAAATTATGAAAGGGTATGTTTGATACCACAAAAGAAATTATAGTTTGAACTATTCACGGTTAAATAAAAGACAATATGGATATTAAATTAATGTTTTTCATGGATTCAAGTAATAAATCAAGAACTCTCTTATGTTGTGTGAAAAATGCACTAACATTGAGCGATAATATGATGAGAATTTTCTATTTATTATAAAATCAATATCATTTCAATATTATTTGAATATTTTATTTCTCAGTCTTGAATTAGGTTTCTCGGGCCTTCATCTGATTTCGGAAAACAACTTTCCTAGGCAAATAATGAAAAGGACCGAAAAAGTTTCGTCTCTTGATGGTTCATGTTGATGTTGTGCCGAAGCTGTTTGACCTGACGCGAGATACCCCACCCTCGTTATGGAGAACCGCGAATTAGGAAGCTCGTTCTGCGATTTCTTGACGTTTGCAAGGATCTCGGAGCTGTCAATACTCTAGGTGTGGATTGAAAGCGGCGCGTGGGCTCCTCAGAACTTTACTTCATGAGAAGGACTGGTCCTTGATAATAAAGTCCGAATCATTAGTCCTATGGTGAAAAGTATGGGACAGCCTTTTTGCGTTTTCACATTTGAGATCGAGGTATCCACGGATTTGCCTGTTCGTAAAGCGCTGTCCATTGATATCACGAACAATTGCACAGCCGCATTGTGATGCGCTCGTCAAACCGTTTCCCAATAGAGCCGGAGTCTGTGGCCGAAGGGGGACTGGCTCCTTTTCACTACGGTGCTCGGTAGAAACAACGTCGCGAAGGCTTGCGTGCCGCGCCGCCATCGGCCTCATTCTCAATCCAGCGAGGGAGAGGGTGGGGAAGGGGGGATCGAGGGAGGGGACACGAGTGACTGGCGAGCGCGACGCCGCCGTGGCGGCGAGTCCGCGGGCGACTACAAGACCTCGAGCCGCTGCGACGCTGCGCTCGCGCCTGCCACACACACCACGCCGAAGCGCCAAAGCCCTTGGCCAAGCTTGGTCGCGCTCCCGTTCACGCTCCCGTTCATAAGCGCTCATACGGTATGACCGCTCATGAACGGGAGCGCGACCAAGCTTACACCCTATGAGCGTATGACTCATACGCATCGGTACTTCAACCGCTAAAGTCAAGTCCCTCCAGAGGAAAAGTAGAGCAGGTGCGGCACTCCTGTTGGAACACACGAACAGATTTTGGACACGGTCGTCATGGCTCCCAGCGATGACAAGAAGCAGAGTTCGTTCGCGCGCTTCACCTTCCATTGGATGAACGCCATTGTTCACAGTGCTCGAAGAGGCGAAATCGAAGCTGAGTCGTTGCCTCTGCCGCCGGAGCAGCACGCGGACACCAACTTCGAGGCGTTCCAACAGCAGTGGGAGGAAGAGCTCAAGAAGGACCCCGGCGGCAACAAGAAGAAGGGTCCGTCGCTGGCAGCGGCGCTATGGCGGCAGTACAAGTGGGAGCTGATGCTGGGCGGCGTGTTCAAGCTTCTGTGGAGCGTGTTCGTGATCATGGGCGCCTTTTTCTTCGTGCGCAGCCTGCTGCAATACGTGGACCCCAAGGCGACGCAGTTCAAGTCGGACCTAGCCGGGTGGCTGCTCGTCATCTTCTTCTTCATCGACGCGTGGTTTCTTGGACTGTCGCTACAGCGCATGAGCGACGTGTGCCTGCGCGTGGGNCTCGGAACAGAAGACGCTGTGGAATCTCATCATTACGCGCGCCACGGCCATCGCGTTGGTGTTCACGACGCCACCGCTGACGGCGTTCGTGATCTTCACGTCGTACGAGTTCGCCGTGGGCAAGCTGACGGCTGACCTGGCCTTCACCACGCTGTCGCTCTTCAACATTCTGCGCTTCCCGCTCGTCGTGCTGCCCAAGGCCATCCGCTCCGCGTCCGAGGGCTGGAACAGCATCAAGCGCGTCGAACAGTTTCTTCTGCTGCCCATGGACCACAAGGAGGCAGCGCCTTCCGCTTCGCGCCAAGTCGGCGTCACCATTGTAAGCAACACCATAAACCCGACCCAATGATCTCCCCCCCCGCCAAAAGTCCCTTTCCTACCGGAGTTCCGAAAAGACCAAATCTAAATTCCCAGTTGCACCTCCAAGACGCTTGTCTATGAAGCGCACCTCCGTCTCCAGCCTGCGATTCGCACCTCCGAGTCGCATCTCCAAGTCGCATCTCCGAGTCGCACCTCCGAGTCAGATCTCCGAGCCTCACCTCCGAGTCGCACCTTTGAGTCGCACCTCCGATTCGCAAAATCATACAGGATTCAAAGGGGACTCTATAGCGCGACATCCTCTGCTGTGTTCGGATGTTTAGGCACACGTGATGCTGACTGCGGGAAAAAATCCCGATTGCCGTTGTATAGCGACTCGCACGAGTTACATTTGGAAAAACTCTTGTGCCTCTGTCGTTGCGCGTTGGCGTGTGCAGAACAACGGCGTGTTTGGGTACAAGGAGGCCAAGGACAACTTCCAGCTGCGCGTGCCGCACTTTGAGGTGAAGCCGGGCGAGGTGGTGGGCATCGCGGGCCGCGTGGGCAGCGGCAAGACTTCCGTGGTGAACGCCATCATGGGGTACATCGAGCCGCAGGGCGGCAGCATCACTGTGAACGGCAGCATGGCGTACGTGCGCCAGATGCCGTGGCTGCAGAACATCGCCATCCGCGACAACATCCTGTTTGGCGAGCGGTTCGAGCAGAAGAAGTACGACGCCGTGGTGCACGCGTGCGCGCTGGAGCTGGACTTCCAGATCCTCTCCAACGGCGACCAGAGCAAGGCCGGGCTGCGCGGCATCAACCTGTCTGGCGGGCAGAGGCAGCGCATCAACATCGCGCGCGCCGCGTACAGTGAGGCGGAGGTGATGCTGCTGGACAGCCCGCTGTCCGCCGTGGACTACCACACGTCGCACCACATCTTCAAGCACTGCATCAAGAACCTGTTCCACAACAAGGCCGTCATCCTCGTCACTCACTCGCTCGACGTAAGTGCCTACTGCTCCTCACTTCTGATGCTCTTCAAGCTACTCTCTCTCTCTCTCTCTCTCTCTCTCTCTCT
>SZWC01007794.1:76973-96404 GCA_023375785.1 Penium margaritaceum | reverse complement strand
TTCCCCAGCCCCAGTGGGTGTGGGAAATATGGGGAGGCCGTGAGAACGTCTGTGGGTACCTGATCCGACCCCATCCAACCCAGGAACAGAGGGGAACCCAGCCAGCAGGGGGAGGGGAATGCCAGAGGAGACCCGACACCAGAGGTCCGTCACCCGCTGCTGCTGCTACTGCTACTGTTGCCGCCGCCGTAGGTGGTGGGTTCCGCTGTTGTGGATGGCTGCTACTGTAGCCTGGTGTAGCAACCCTACTACAACTGTCGTGTGCTATTGTAGCACTTAGCGGCTGCCGCGGCCCACTGCCATAGCCACGCTACAGCTGCTGCCCGCTGTTGCAGCTGTTTGCGGCTATTGCTGTCCAGTGATGCATGCTGCCGCAGCTGCAGTTGCAACTCTCCGCAGCTGGCAATGCCACTGCCATGAGAAACATCTAGGAAGCTTTCCAGCTCTGTTTCTACTGACGTGGTGTCACAGTCCGGTCAGCTAATGCACTAGCAAGCAAGTAGTTACTGTTGGTTTTCACGCATCTCTCATTGTGCTCTGTTGTGTCCTCCCGGCTTGTGTACATCGGCATGCAGATGATTGACGGTAAGACACGACGCTACTAGAGTGTCATCCAGAGGAGCTGATGCATGTTGAGGCCTAGACGCAGCTTGCTAGAGCCTCCTCCCTCTGACGGTCGATGTGCTCAGCTCCATCGGTAGGCCTCCTCGGTAGTCGTGCCGCTGGCGGTCACTGCCACTGCAGATGCTGTCTACATGTGTCCAGTGCTGGATCTGACTGCACCATTGTGTCTACAACATTATGTTCTGCTTCGGGTGCAAGTTTCATGTTGATCGGGCACTGTTATTACTGAGGACTAGTGTAGACGCTGCCTAGGTCTAAGCGGCCATAACTCCTACTCTAGCGATGCTGCAGCCTCAACATGCCGCTCTTGTCTAGGTTTCCAGCCTGGTTTCAGAGCCAGAGCGCAGCAGAAGTAGCAGATCTGAGCAGCAGCAAGGCCTACAGCTCCCAGTCTACCCCTGCGGTCCTAGAAACGCGCCCATGCAGGGGAAACTTAGCCCCACCGGGTGGCATCGTCAGAACGCTCCCAACACGAGGGAAATGTTGCCGAAATGTTTCTGGCAGCACTGATCCCGCGATGGCGGTAGCATTGGCGGACTTGCGGCCGGCAACGTGACGGGCGACCCCATGACGACAAAGACGCACGCGGCGACGGCGCCATAGACGAGGGGAGTGACTTCTCCCGCCTCCCCTCCCTGTCCTTTGCAGCCACAGCAGTAGCAGCCACAGCGCAGATCTGCACTGCAGATCTGCGCTTCAGAACTGTGGCCTCAGCCACAGTAAAAGTTGATGTGCAGCAACAGCCACAGCTACACAGTAGCTGACACAGCTGTGCAGCACCCGCCGCAGCAACTGCGTAGCCAGCTATGCAGCTGCACAGCATGCAGCCGCATAGCTGTTTAGCCACGCAATCCCACAACCACGTGGCCACATAGCCACGCAGCCACGTAGCCACGCAGCAACGCAGCCACGTGGCCATGCAGCTACGCAGCCGCACAGCCACGCAGCCACGCGGCCACGCAGCCACACAGCCACGCATCCATGCAGCCACGCAGTCACACAGCCACGTAATCACGCAGCCATGCGACCGTGCAGCCGCACAGCCACACAGCCACGCAGCCTCCCAGCCATGCGGCCACGCGGCCATGCACCCACGTAGTCGTGCAGCTGCTACGTAACCACGCAAGTGCGCAGCCACGCAGCCACGCGGCCACGCAACCATGCAACCACGCAGCCACACAGCCACGTAGCTGCTATAGTGACGTCAGCTGCTGCTGATGTCACTATTGACATCAACCTCTCTACTAATATCACTACTGACATCATTGCTGTCGTCAGCAACAAGTTGAACAAAAAAACAAAAAAGAACAAAAACAAAAGAAAACAAGGGAGAACCATGGCTGAAAGTGGGGAGGGGTCCTCCTCTGCTGGAGGACCCACTTTTTGTGGCAACTGCCGCACCTGCAACAACAGCAATGGCAGCAGCAGCAGCAGTAGCCATTGCTGTAGCAGCTGCAACAATCTTCGCTGGAGCATCAGCAACATCAGCAGTAATAGCAGTAAATGCAACCGCTGCAGCATTAGTAGTAGCAACAGCAGCCGTTGCTGCAGCAGCAGTAGCAACTATAGTAGCAGCAGCAGTAAAAGCCGCAGCAAAAGTAGTAGCAGCCGTAGCAGCTGTAGTAGTAAATGCAACTGCAATAGAAGCAACAGTAGCACCAGCCACCACCGTTGCAGTAGCAACAACCATTGAAGCAAATGCAACCGATGTAGCAATAGCAACCTCCTTAGCAGCATCAGCAACAACAACAGCAGCCGCAACAACACCAACATCGTGTAGCCCTACTGGCTTGACAGAGCTACTAGCCACCATTTGCAAGCAGCTCGCAATGCTGACACAATAGATAACAACACTACAACCACTAACACCGTAGAGAAAGCCTCCGCTACTGCAGCAACATCATCAGTCTCTACTATAGTAGCAGCAGCAACAATAGTAGCATCCGTCGAGCCAAACTAGCATCCCGCCGTCCTTCTTTCCACTCAGGCATGCGAGTGTCGCGATCTCCTCCGCCACACATTACTTGGGGCAGCAGCACACCCAGGTAGACTGTGTCCTCAGTCCTAGGCCCCAATTTGGATGCTAGCCGTAGGCCAAAGGACTTTACAACCTCTCCCCCACCTCTCCAGACTGGCAAGCAGTTTCGGAGCTGGGAGCTCAGCTTCCACATCTGGGCGCAGGCTAAGGGCCTGTGGCCATACTACGTTCTACCTTACTACTCCACCCAGGCTGACCAGGTGTATGATGCCGGTCTCGCCGTACGTGTCCTCGTCCCCATCGTCCCTCCAGCTGTACATCTTGCTCTCGAGCCTTTTCTTGGCAACATCTCCACTGGCGGCCTCCCCGACCCCATAGCAGCATGCCACATCCTCACGCGCCCTCATCGACTCTCCAGCAAGGCCGAGACTAGCAGTCTGCTCCGGGAGTTCAACTCCCTCCACATGGGGGAGGCAGAGACGGTCACCTACTACTGGCCGTGGACGGAGGACATCCTGTTGAAAAATTGCCCTTCCGCATGCCCAAGTGCGGCGCCGGGAGGCGCCGACGAGTCGCCAGAAAGTGAAGACTCCGCTCCGGCGGATCTGGCGACTCGAAAATTACTTGGATCCTAAAATGGAGGATTGCCCCGTAAAGTTGGCGAGTTGTTGAATCCGGTGGAAGTTGTTTCGCCGGAATCGGACAAGTATCGAGGGAGATATGGTCTTCCAAAAGTGGGGTATGCGCAGCGACTCTGGGAGCCGGCTGCGACTCGAAATCCGGTGGATAATCGACCGGATCGAGTAACAAAATTACCATGTGGAGAAAATGCTCCGATAGGCCTGCCGAGGCGTCCGGTGGATGATCCACCTGATCAGGTGGATCATCCACCGGATCCAGTAGTGCAGGTTGTTACTGAGGGACTTAGCCCATTTCCTGGCTCGACTCAATAGTACGTTTTGTTACTCGGGGACTTAGTCAAAATTCTGACTGCAGGTCCGCGGACAGGTTTCGAACCTCGTCACACCCCATCACCAAACTCGACCCAAAAGTGGGTAGGGTGCATGGAAACAGTGCAGGGGACCCCTACACCACGTGCAAAAGGACATGCGCCTTGGGAAAGGCGCTTCGCACGTGAAGGAAGGCGCCACGGCGTGTGCGCGCCATGGAAGCGTTATGCGTTTCTGTGGTGGGTGAGACCTGCGTTTCGGCAAGTATAACTTGGGCTACGCTTGGCCGAATCGCGCGCAATTTGGTGCGTTGGAAAGCTCATGACTAGCCCTATAAATGTTGTGATCATGTCTATGTTCAAAATATAACGCAAAACGACGTTATTCCCTTTGCAAAAACTGACTGTCTCTAAATTCCTGCTCACATAGCGTGAGGCGACCAGAAAGCTCGCGCTCAGTCTCAGATTCGCCCAAAACAGAAGACGTGAACCACTAGAGTCTATCAGACCATCGTCGGGACCGCACCACGCGGATTCCATCCTGACACATCCTTCGTCGCCTCGGAGATACTGCACCACCCCCTCTATCCGTGCTCTTGACCATCAAGCGCGGCGCCACCGACGCCTTCGCTGAAGTCTTCGTGCACTACTCTCAGGACGTCCTTACCGCGATGGCAGCTCAGGGAAACCTCATGCCCTGGGCATACAAGCTCTTCCTTTGGATTGAGGAGGCTTGTCAAGAGTCCCACATCCAGTACACGGAGGTCGTTGCCTCTCTTGCCATCGCCCCCATAGTAGCTGCCGCTCCTGCAAAAACTACGTCTTCCGGTACCCCATCGTCGGGCAAGAAAAAGCACAGGGGCAAGAAGGGCAAGGGCCAACAGCAGCAGTCGACCGGATCCAATGGTGGCAGCCTAGCCTGCCACAATTGTGGCCAGCCAGGACACGGGTGGTACACCTGTCTGCTACCGACAAACAAGGCGTGCGTTATTGCCACCATGCGTCGCCAGCGTAAATGTCGTCTTACCACCACTGCCGTCACAGTCACCGGTCTTGATGCGTCCTTCCCATCGGGCAGCTTCATACCTTCGACACTCGCCCCCTCCCTGCCATCGATAATGCCACCGTAGCTTTATCCGCAGAAATCAGTGCCCGCCCTTCCGCTCATGGCGCCTCCGTCCTCCCTCACCGGCTCTGGTGCCGTCATGCCGCAGTTGGTCTATTCCGTCGGACCCTCCACCCGTGAGCGTCAGTTGGAGCAGTTCATCGCGCTCCAGCTCGGACTGCCTCGTCCTCCTCCCAGAGAAGTACGAGTTGTATCGTCGCTAGTTCTCCTACTCTGCCCTACATGACAGAGTCTCAGCTACGGCCGTGCCCTAGATCTTGGTTCATCCAATTGTCTCCCTCCCTTCCTGCTCCTCTTTGTGATGAAATCACCTGGGTAGATGATAGACAGTCACGGTTCACTCCCCCGTCCACCGCATCCGTGTCCCTCACCCACTGTCTTGTGTCCATTAGCGATCTGATGACACCCGTTCACGATCCGGCCGAGACCTGGATCATCGACTCCGGGGCCACCCATCACATGACGGCTTCGCGTGTGGCCTTCAGTGTCCTTGGTCCCGTTGCCGATGAATCTAGTGTCCGGAGAGGTTCTGGTCAGGTATTACCCATTCACGGTATCGGTGTTGTTTGTTTTCGTGGACCCGCTGGGGATGTCTTCGTGACCGATTTCCTCTTCGTCCCTGGTCTTTAGCTCAGCCTCCTGTCCGTCACTGCCCTTTACCGCATGAGCATAGACGTCCTGCACTCACATGCTGTTGGCATTGTGTCGTTGTGTCCGTCCGGTCGTGTTATCCTGCATGCCACCGCCCATGACAACCTGTGGCACGTGTCGCGCTTGTCCGTTCTTTCCTCCACCACCTCCCCATCAGCCACCACCGGCCATGTGCTTGTCACCAGCTCGCTCCCTCCGCAGCACACACGTCTCTTGCACCACCGCCTCTGCCACACCCACTCTATCACCGTTGATAGCTTGCTTTGCATGCAGCCAACCTAGGGCCTTAATCGAGACTCGTTTCCTTTGTCGTGTCCCACTGAGTTGTTGAATGTTTTTGCCCCTTGTTCAGTGTTGTAGGACGGATCGGGAATGCTCTGCCCCTTGTAGAGGTATGACCCCTAGATCCGTTGTAGTGTGACTCAACTATGCTCTGTCTCTTGTGAGATATGACCTGTGAATACACCATATGGGTGAGTGGTTACCTTGGCCATTTTGTTGATTTGGCCAAGTGAAAGGTCATGAGTTTGATCCTAGCCCCATGCACATCTTGCTTTCTATGGAAGCTTCCAAGAAAGAAAATTCATAGCTTCTTAGACGCTACATGGTTGGTCTGTCACCTTGACACTAGGATGCCTATGTGTCAAGCCCACAGTGCAAGTCTATTGGTGATGTGGTTGGTTCAGGCCACTTCCCAGGAATGTGCTTTTGAGTTCTAGGACTGGACAGATAGCTATAAAAGGACTTGTCTTGCATGCTGATCAATCAACCCTTGCTTGATGCTCTCTTGCGGATTCACGACTTGAGCTCTTCTTGAGATGTAATGCTAAGGCGTTAGTACTCTTGAAGGTGAAGTGTATGCCTGATTAAGTTTGGGGTGCATGACACATGTGAACAAAGGAAGAAGGCCTAAAAACCTTTGTGAGCTTTTCGGTTTCGCAGCTTCTCTGCTAGGGGTAGTAAGCTCAATAGTTGACACAGGGTTATGGGCCCACTCCTCTGGTTAGGGAAGTTTCACGCACGCAACCACTAAGGTCACAAGCAGTGAGAGCGCCTTTGCTCTCACCCAACTTCTCTGTTTGCAGGGCAACATGAGCAGGAGGGGAATGCAACACATATGCACCTTTCTACCTTGGGAGCTGACATCAGCCTACATTATCCTACATCAGCCTACATCTGCTTGCAACGACCAAAGTGAACAGGGGAAGCAGTTGCCTCTTCTCACCAACAGCCTACAGCGGCCTCAAACACAGGTTCATCAGCATCAACAACAGGTGCAGCAGGTGTAGCTGTTGTAGTTGTAGGGATGGCAGGGACAGGGGAACTAGGGAATCATTTGTCCATTGTCAAATTTGATGGAGAGGGGTTTGCGCTCTGGAAGTGGCATTTTGAGATCATCATGGATGACAAAGATCTGCTAGGATATTTTGACGGAACTATCCCAACACCAAAGGAGGAGGGTGTTGACCTTGTGGCATGGGTCAAGCTCAACAAGAAGGCTCTCCCCATTCTTGTGTCCTCCATACAACCCTCAGTCCTTTCACATATCAGCAGTTGTACAGTGGCAGCCGTGGCATACGCCAAACTCGGCGAGGTGTTTCAGTCCTCCTCACTTGCCAACCGTCTCTTCATTCTACAAAACCTCATCAGCATGAGGCTTGGTGAAGGGGAGGATGTCTTCACCTTTATGCAGAAGTTTGAGACGCTCTTGCAACAAACCAACGACATGGGGTGGGACCTGAAATCGGACATGCAGGCCATGATTTTTCTGATGACGCTGCCGGAAAGTTGGGGCCCCATGATAACAGTGATTAGAGGGTGGACTAAAGATCTAGTTTCCTACACCACTGTCTCTGAGTATGTGCGGAATGAAGCCATGCATCGTAACAGTAGCGAAGCAAACATGGCTGTCTTTGCTTCACGGAGCAGCGAAACCTTCGCAATACCTCCTCCTCTGGGTACAAGGGAAACAACAGCACTAGCAACAGTGGAAGAGGTACAAAGCGCCAAGGAAACTGCCATAATTGTGGCAAGGCTGGACACTAGGCTTGAGAGTGTCGTGCACCCAAGAGAGAGGGAGGAGACGGAGATGAATGGCGAGGGATAAATGGTGGGAAGGATCCCACAAGCTTGATGGCTGAGTGTGCCTACAAGAAAGGGAGGGCGATACTCAGGCCAGAGGATTACGGCCTTGACTTGGGCACAAACAAGTACACCACTTACAAGAAGAGAGACTTCATCTCTCTTGCTCCATGCAACAAGAACTTCAGAGTTGCCAACGGCAAGGTTGAGGCAGTTGAGGGGATTGGTGACAAGCTGGTCACAATGTGTGTCAACGGTGGAGATTCCGACCTCAAGCTAGAGGGGGTGGTCTACTTGTCCTCCTTCACAGCCAACCTTCCCTCTGTCTCTAAGATAACTGACCATGACATGACAGTGGTCTTTGCAGAGAAGGAAGTGGTGATAGTCCCTACCAAGGACATCAACGTCTCTTACTCTACCAAGAAGGTTGTCGCACAGGTTCCTCGCGTTGATGGACTCTACGTGTTGCAGAACAAAACGACAACTTCAACCGCTGAATCTTCGGTCGAGAGTGATGATGAGGAGAGTAGCGATGTAGATTCAGATGAGGAAGGACATGTTGGATCAGCGAAAGGAGTGGCAGCAGGCGATTTAGCGACAAAACCGCAAGAAAATGCAACCACCGGGACTGTTCATTCTACCCTACGCACATCCTCCAAGAACTTGTGGCACAGGCGCTTTGGGAACGTGGCTCATCGCACATTGGAGCTCATGGCAAAGCAGGAGCTAGGGCGTGGGATGGAGCTAGGTGATGAGGCAGAGGGAGCCGGGATCATGTGTGAGCCATGCCTTCAAAGCAAGGCGAAAAGGAAACCCTTCAAGCACAATGGCACGCGTGCTCTCGCACCCCTTGACCTCGTGCACTTTGACGTGTACGGTCCGTTTTGCATACCTTCAAATGGAGGCAGCAGATATTTCCTCACATGCATTGACGAGAACAGTCACAAGGTGTAGATATACTTTCTCAAAAAGAAAAGCGAGGTCAAGGAGAATCTGCAAGCTTTTGTCGCTATGGTTGAGCGACAGAGTGAAAATAAGGTGAAGGCATTCAGGATGGACAATGGGGGAGAGTACGAAGCCTGCAGGGAGTGGCTCAAGACACAGGGTATTGAACACGAGAAAAATACGCCCTACTCACCTCAAAGGAACGGCGTAGCAGAGAGGATGAACCAGATGCTCCTAGGCATGACAAGGTGCATGCTCTTTGACGCCAAGCTGCCTCCTAGGTTCTGGGCTGAAGCAGCACGTACGGCTACCTACCTTGTGAACCTCACAGCTGCAGCAGCTCTGAGAAGGAGAGGTAAGAAGAAGCAGACACAACAGCTGAAGAGGCCTCAAGAAGCATGGTCAGGCAGGAATCCGGACACCTCCCATCTAAAGGTGTTCGATTGCACCGGGTTTGCCAAGGTCCAGGCCGGTGAGGGCCCGGGAAAGCTCGATGCAAGAGCACAAAAGTGCATTTTTATCGTCTATGACACTGCCCACAAAGCTTATCGACTATGGGACCAAGGAGCCAAGAAGGTCATCCGCAGCAAAGACGTGGATTTCCACGAAAGGTTTGTGAGTAAGGGAGAGCATCTCGAACTCGAGAATGCTCCAAAACAGGGAGAGTGTCTCACTCTCCTTGAAGAGGGAGATGAAGCACCAGAACAATGGTATGGGATAGGTGCTGCAGCAGGGAGAGGAGCTCATGAAGATGACTCGGAGGAATCAGACTCTGATTCTGACATATGGGATCCTCCGGAACATGAGGAGGATACCTCTCCCATCATCAACGACGAATCAGACCTCCAGCCTCCACATCAACAGCACCAGCCAGCAGGTTCAAGGAGCAGTTCACGCCTCAAAGTACCTCGGTAGCATTACGACACAGATAGGGGGTGAATGGACAGGCTTCAACTATTCATTCTTGGTTCAAGAGGAGCCAATGTCTGTTGAATAGGCACTCACTCGGCCTGACAAAGCAGAGTGGGATGAAGTAATTCACAGTGAACTCAGCTCCATCAAAGAGAATGGGACATGGGTGCAGGTGGACAGACCTGCCGGGGTTCACGTTGTGGGGTCCAAGTGGGTGCTAAAAGTAAAAAGGAAACAAGATGGCAAGATAGAAAAGTACAAGGCACGGGCGGTAGCAAAGGGGTTCTCCCAACGGCCTGGCGCAGAGTACGATGAGACCTTTGCTCCAGTTGTGACGTTTGCCTCCATCCGGTCAATGCTCGCCATTGCTGCTACCGAGAACATGGAGGTCGACCAGATGGATGTCAAGACAACCTTCCTTTATAACAAACTTGAAAAGGAGGTATTGATGGAGGTTCCAGAGGGGGTTGATGCTCCTGAGGGCAAGGTGTGCACATTAGTGAAGGCACTCTATGAGCCAAAACAAGCGCCAAGACTTTGGTACCAGGAAATGGACACGTTCATGGCCAAGGATTCCTTCATGCAGTGCGACAATGACCCTAGCATGTACGTGCTTGAGAGTGACAAAGGGACTATGTTGGTCGCCTTGTGCGTTGATGACCTGATTCTATGCTCTCCTTCGACACAGCTGCTAGACGATCTCAAGGGACAGCTGAGTAGCAGATTCGAGATGAAGGGCATGGGTCCCCTTGACTTTCATCTTGGAATTGCCATCAAGCGTGACAGAGCAGCAGGTACCATCAGCCTGAACCAGACAAAATACATCGACTCCATCCTCAAACGATACGACATGGCAGATTGCAAACCTGCCAGCACACCCATGAGCTCGGAGTGCAAACTCTCCACCTCCATGTCCCCATCCAACGAAGTGGAGAAAACTGACATGCTGGGCATCCCATATCAGTCTGCAGTGGACAGTCTGATGTATGCCATGGTCGCCACCCGACCAGATATAGCCCATGCTGTTGGGCAGGTGAGCCGGTTTGTGGCCAATCCCGGTCCACTTCACTGGCAGGCCGTGAAGCGCATTATGCGCTACCTTCAAGGGATGCGGCACGTGGGGCTCCAGTTTGGAGGCATTGCTGGATCCTCGTCACTCCATCTCATGTGCTACACTGATGCTGATTGGGGAGGGAATATCGATGACAGAAAGTCTACCTCCGGCTTTGTGTGTATGTTGAATGGAGGTGCACTCAGTTGGGCAAGTCGCAAGCAGGAATGTGTCTCTCTGTCAACAGCTGAAGCTGAGTACATCGCCTTGGCTGAGGTGTGTAAAGAGATGTAGTGGCTACGAAGATTTCTATATGAGACGAAGGCACCACAGGCAACAACGACGGTCATCAAGATTGACAGCATGAGCGCCATTGACATATCAAAGAACCCCGTCCTGTCTAGGCGCACAAAGCACATCGAGATCCGCTACCACTACACTCGAGACTTGGTCTACAAGTAGACGGTGGAGCTCGAGTATGTCGATACCAAGCTGAACCGGTCTGACATGCTTACAAAGCCACTGGACAAGGATCTCCACCAGGCGAGCAGGCAAGGTGTCGGCATGGTCAACGCAAGTGATGACAAATGATGATGGTCACTGACGCAACATGCAAGGGAGAGATTTGTGTCTAGAAATAGAACACAATGAATGTGTTTGACTGAATGAGTGAGTGATTGAGAAGAGCTGCCTCTAGCCTAAGTAGCTAAACATCACAGGAAGGTGAGGTGGTGGTGTGAGGTGAGGTGGTGAGATGGTGGGAAGGTGAGGTGGTAGGAAGGTGTGGTGGTGGAGTGAGGTGAGGTGGTGAGATGGTGGGATGGTGAGCTGTTGGGAAGGTGAGGTGAGGTGAGGTGGTCAGATGGTGGGAAGGTGAGGTGGTGAGAAGGTGTGGTGGTGCATTGAGGTGAGGTGGTGGGATGGTGGGAAGGTGAGGTGGTGGGAAGGTGAGGTGGCCCAGATTGTGGGGGAGGATAATGTTGGGGGTAAAGCGATCGGGTAGCCCGTTCAGAAATGGGAGCAAGGAGGGAGAGTCCCATGATGGGAGAATGCATGAGCTAGGTTAGGGGGAAATGACTAAGGTAGTCCAGGGAGGGGCAAATGGGCGTGGTAGCCCCAAGAGGGGCAGAGTGGTGAGGTGGGGTGTGGAGTAATGCTTATGGGGGGATTTGAACCTGTGAGGTGGGGAGCAGGAATCAACGTGAGAAGCAAGAGACTCAGATTTCACTGACACACCCCTTAGAATCTTGGTGCTCACGTTGACACCCCTTGAGGCTGAGGAGGTCGAAGCCCAAGGAGAGGAAGGAGACGATGATGGTCATCGCGTGAGAGGGCTTTGGTGAAGATGTCCGCCAAGTTTGTTGCAGAAGACACATGGCGGACGTCCAAGGGTCCAGCCTGCACTTGCTCTCGAATGTAGAAGTACCGGAGTTCGATATGCTTTGTAAGGGCGTGGAACACCGGATCCTTGGTGAGGGCAATCGTGCTAGCGTTGTCGCACCACAAGCGGGGCTGAGGTTGAGGATGACCAAGCTCGCTAAGGAGAGAACGCAGCCAGGTGGCTTCCTGGGCAGCCATGGTGCCGGCGTAGAGTTCCGCCTCGCAAGACGAGAGAGAGACGGCAGAGGAGCGAGTAGACCGCCAGCTGATGAGGCCAGAACCAAGACGAAAGCCATAGCCTTGAGTAGAACGGCGATCAGATTGGTCGTCAGCCCAAGAAGAATCGGTGAAGCCCTCGAGGGAGATATCCGGGAGCCCGCCAAGAGTGAGGCCGTGAGTTTGGGTGGAGTGGAGGTAGCGGAGGACCCGCTTGGCTGCGCGCCAATGTTCGGAGGAGAAACGGCCGGCACCGACAAAGCGGGAGAGGACGCTGAGAGGGTAGGCTAGGTCTGGGCGGGTGCAAACCATGGCATACATAAGACAGCCGACCAACTCCGGAAAAGGATCGGACGAGGGTGTGGTGGTGGGCACGGAGGGGCTGGTGAGGCCGTGGTCGGTTGGGAGGGGAGTTGTGGCGCCATTGGATTGAAGGTGTCCAAAACGGAGAAGAATGGAGTTGATGTATGTTTCTTGGGTGAGGGTGATGGTGTGATTTGGGCGGTCCCGTCGAACTTCCATGCCCAAGTAATGGGTGAGTTCACCGAGATCCTTCATCGTGAACTCTTGCATGAGAGCTTTCTTGAGTGCATTGAGTTCTCCAAGGTCAGTGGATGCAAGAGTCATGTCATCGACGTAGGCAAGGAGAAAACAACCAGAGGAGGAAGTCCGAATGAAGAGACTTGCGTCGGACTGGGCAGCTTGAAACCTGAGAGAGATGAGAGCACACCGCAGCTTCGAGTGCCATTCCCGGGGTGACTGTTTGAGGCCGTAGACGGGTCGATGGAGTCGCCAAACGGCATCGGAGAGGGTTGTGGGATGACCCTTAGGAGGTTCGAGGAATATGGTCTCACGGAGATCACCTTGAAGGAAAGCGGCGGAGACATCCATGGAGTGGAGCTCCATATCGCGAGCCGCGGCAATGTGGAGGAGGGTGCGGAAGGTGGTAAGTTTGGCAGTGGGGGAATAGGTGTCGAAGAAGTCGACACCTTGCCGTTGAGAAAAGCCTTTGGCAACATACCGGGCTTTAAACTCGACAGGTTTCCCGAGGGCAACCTTAACACGGTAAATCCACATGCCCTTAACCACATTGGTAGTGGGAGGCCGTGTGACTTCGGAGTAAGTGCCGGTTGTTTGAAAGTTGGTAAGTTCACTGTCCATGGCGGAGCGCCACTCCGTCGCATGGGGCCCACCAAGAGCTTGCTCATAGGTGGCGGGAACCGGAATGGGAGGGGAGGGAGTTGTGGTGACAGAAAGGAGAAGATGGGAGGGGGCAGCGAGGGTGGGGAGAGGAAGGTGGTGGAAATCAGGGGGGGAAGAACCGTGGTGAAGCAAGTGGGAAAAGGTGGCGGGGGTCGTGGTAAGCGAGAGGACTTCCTCACGGCGGTCCTCAATGAGACAAAGGTCACCGCCACGAGGAAGTGGTTGATGACGAGAAGAGCGACGAGGGCCGATGGAAGGGCGAGGCGGAAGCGTGGGTGGGGAGGAGGGTGGGTGGGAGGAGGAGGATGAATGGGGGAGGAGGCCGAGACTGCGAAGCTCTTGGAGGCTAATGGTGCGATAAGAGGAGGGGGCGGAGCGAAGGGGCGAGGATAGGGAATCGAGAGGGCGAGGGGNGGGGGGGGGCAGGAGAGGAAATGAGAGGTGGGAGAGGGGGAGGGACAGGGGCGGGGGCGGGGGAGGATGGGAGGTGGGAGGAACTAGGAGGGAGAGACGGCAAAGGAGGGAAACCGGGAGGGGAAGAGGGAGGAGGAGCAGGGAGAAAGGGGGCACTGGGAGGCGAGGATGGAGGTGAGGTGGTCGGAGGAGGGGGCGATCCAGCAAGGGAGGAGGCAGGGGAAGGGCTTGGAGGAGTCGTGGAGGATGGGGACAGGGGAGGAGGGGACGTGAGGAGCTCGAAGTGGGCCCACTCAAGGTTGGGGGTGGTGTGGGAGGTATTGAATGGAAGTGTTTCGTCCAAGGCGGCATCGATGCTGTGTCTTTCTTGGCCAGTGGTGGGGTCGAGGAACACGTAGCCCGCCGACTTCGGGGCAAAGCCGACAAACATGAGGGGGGCGGCACGAGGACCAACCTTTGACATGTGTTGTTGAGAGTGTTGGTACTTGTTGAGGAGCACATACGCCGTCGAGCCCCACACGCGTAGAGTAGAAACATCGGGTTTCTTTCCGAACCATGCCTCCCAAGGCGTAAGATCCGGAAGAAGAGAGGTGGGGTATAGATTGTGGACGCGCGAGGCGTAGCGGAGAGCGTACGCCCAAAGNTAGGTGGCGGGAACCGGAATGGGAGGGGAGGGAGTCGTGGTGACAGAAAGGAGAAGATGGGAGGGGGCAGCGAGGGTGGGGAGAGGAAGGTGGTGGAAATCAGGGGGGGAAGGACCGTGGTGAAGCAAGTGGGAAAAGGTGGCGGGGGTCGTGGTAAGCGAGAGGACTTCCTCACGGCGGTCCTCAATGAGACAAAGGTCACCGCCACGAGGAAGTGGTTGATGACGAGAAGAGCGACGAGGGCCGATGGAAGGACGAGGCGGAAGCGTGGGTGGGGAGGAGGGTGGGTGGGAGGAGGAGGATGAATGGGGGAGGAGGCCGAGACTGCGAAGCTCTTGGAGGCTAATGGTGCGATAAGAGGAGGGGGCGGAGCGAAGGGGCGAGGATAGGGAATCGAGAGGGNGCAAAGCCGACAAACATGAGGGGGGCGGCACGAGGACCAACCTTTGACATGTGTTGTTGAGAGTGTTGGTACTTGTTGAGGAGCACATACGCCGTCGAGCCCCACACGCGTAGAGTAGAAACATCGGGTTTCTTTCCGAACCATGCCTCCCAAGGCGTAAGATCCGGAAGAAGAGAGGTGGGGTATAGATTGTGGACGCGCGAGGCGTAGCGGAGAGCGTACGCCCAAAGAGACTTGGGTGCGGAGGCATGAGAAAGGAGGGTGCGAATGATGGCAAGGAGGATGCCATTGCGACGCTCGGCAACACCGTTATGTCCTGACTCTCACCGATGACTACTCCCGCTACCGCTGGGTCGTATTCCTTTGGAAGAAGAGCGATGACACCCACACCATTAGGAATTGGCTTGTCCATGCTCAGCGCGATTGTGGTCACCCCCTTCGCCGCTTCTGCTCTGATCGCGGTGGAGAGTTTATGGGGGAGACCACACTCTTCCTCGCCTCCTGTGGCATCCATCATGAGACGTCGGCGCCTTACATGCTAGCCCAGAATGGCGTCTCTCAACGGTGGAACCGCACCATGGCCGACGCCGTACGCACCATGCGAGTTGAGTCTGGTCTCTCCGATGGCTTCTTCTTTGAAGCCATGACCTACATGACTTGGGTCTTGAACCAGATTCCCCACGGACCCGTTCCCCGTCAGTCCTCTCCATACCAGCACTAGTATGGCGAGCGAGCCGACCTCCGCCCGGCTCGTGTCTGGGATTGCGTGGCCATTGTATGGTTGCCTGTCCCACACCAGGGCGGCAAGCTCACGCCTTGCGGACGTCCATCCACCTTCCTTGGTGTCTCGCATCAGTCAAAGTCCTGGCGCTTCTGGGATTTCTCCCGGCACTACATCATCGAGTTCCGGGATGCCCTCTTCTTTGAGGACCTATTTCCCCATGACCTCATTCGCTCTGACACGTCAATGTCCCTCTTGTCGCATGGGGGATTGGTGGGTCCGTCCTCCATTCAGCCGCTTCCAGGCGTTACATCATCTACACCCGCTAGTCCTCCCGGTCCGACCGCCCCGTCTGTGTCTGCCAGCCCCTCCGAGCCGGCTGCCCCGTCCATGTCCGCCAGCCCCTCGGGGGCGGCTGCCCCGTCCGTGTCCGCCAGCCCCTCCGGGCCGACTGCCCCGTCCGTGTCTGCCAGCCCCTCGGGCCGGCCGCCTCGTCCGTGTCTGCCAGCCCATGCGGGCCGGCCGTCCCGTCCATGTCCGCCAGCCCCTCTGGGCTGGCCGCCCCGTCAGTGTCCTCCAGTCCCTCTAGGCCGGCCGTCCCATCTGTGTCCGCCAGCCCCTCTGGGCCAGCCGTCCCATCCGTGTCCGCAAGCCCCTCAGGGCCGGCCGCCCCGTCCGTGTCCGCCAGCCCCTCCGTTCCGGCCGTCCCGTCCGTGTCCGCCAGCCCCTCCGGGCTAGCCATCCCGCCCGTGCACGCCGGCCCCTCGGGGCCTGCCGCCCCATCTGTGTCTGCCAGCCCCTCCGGGCCGGCCGCCCCGTCCGTGTCCGCCGGCCCCTTCAGACCGGCCGCCCTGTTCGTGTCTGCCAGCCCCTCCGGACTGGCCGCCCCGTTAGTGTCCGCCAACCCCTATGGACCGGCCGTCCCGTCCGTGTTCCCCAACCCCCCGTGATTTTTAAAATCGACGTTTGAGTTTTCACTAATTACCCTACTGCATTATGATTTCGTTATTAAATAATTATTTCAGACGACTAATTCAATATTACGGTTACAAGCTGAAGTTATTTCGTCTTTAAACAAATACGCTTTAATAACTATTTTCAGTTTGGTACACAACGTTTGCTCCATGAGGTCCAATTCTTCATGTTTTCACCCATTTTTGAGTGGGATTTAGGGCCATTCTGAGCAAAAAAACGAATTTTTGACAACATCATGAAGTTATTTCGTCCTTTTAAAATACACAAAAATAAATATTTTCAAAAACGAAATACCATTACGGGTCGTAAATTATTGAAAGTGACGAAATCAAAGTTCACTACGGTATGTGATCTTTAATTTCGATGTGAAATTTCAGGTTTGAAAATTTTAAGTGGTCCAAATTGGTCAAATTTGTGGCAAAATGGAACTTTAAATTTTATGAAGGGGGTTGTTCAAGATTTTCCTGGTCCTTAAATTCGACGAAGCGCGTCCAGTGAGCGGTCGGTGCGTATGTCGTGCATGCATTATCAAGTCGTTCGAAATTCAAATTTCAAACTTCAAACAGTCCGGCTTGCTGCTTGCACATGTCTGGGACCAGCTCGCCTGGTAGTTTGTCAGAAAAGCTGTCAGGTGTGTTGTCAAGCGACCGAGTGACTAGAGGAAGCAAGCTTAGGTGACACTACAAATTCAATAGAATCATGTTTGAATTATTTATTTGGTCCTTGAAATTCGATGAACGAAATATCGTATCCTATTTCAATCACACTAGAAACATTGAAAATCAAAAGTACAGGTCAGGGGGGTATACACGCGGCCCGGGCGGACCGAGGCCATTATTGAGCATTCAAGCCGTCGTCTCACGGCCTGTGTGCTCATTATCACAGTGCAACGTGATGGACATGACTGATTGACGTAGCTCGGACAACAGGCGACACAGCCACACGCTCTCACATGCGCCTGAACCAAGGGCCACATACTCAGCCTCAGCAGTGCTACGTGTAATGCAATCTTGCTTGCCACTAGGCCAAGACACAGCCGTGCCACCAACAAGAAAGATCCAGCCAGTACGACTCTTACCGTCCGGACTGCTGGTCCAGTCACTGTCGGTGTAGCCCTCCGCAACAACAGACTGCTGTTGACGAAAAGTGAGGCCTCACCGTGGGGTCGAGACGACATAGCACAGTATTCGGATTGCGACCCTAAAGTGGAGGTGACGCAGCTCCTGAGAGAACTAGGCTAGGAGGTTGACGGCGAACGCAATGTCTGGACGCTTCGTCGTCGACAGGAACATCTGTGACCCGATGACACGTAGATACGAGGTCACGTCTATTGGCTCTTCCACCACGGCTGGATTAGAGCTCTTCAGAATTGCCTGACCATTGGGTGACATGGGTGACGATGCTCTCGACACAAGGGACAGGTCCTCGGTGAAGCGCCCAGACAAGGTTTGGACATAGGTGGCTAGATGGACGTGTAGGACACCCATGGAGCGATCATGCTCGAGCTCCATGTCTAGGAGGACTCGTGTTGAACCGAGGTCCTTCATCTAGTAGGCGGCATGGAGCAGGTCCTTGACCAACTGGATGGCAGCTCCATCCGACGACAAGATGAGCAGGTCGTCGAAATAGACCAAGACAGCGAAAAAGGGCTGGCTTCACGGGCTGATGAACAGTGCAGGGTTAGCACTGCTACGAAGGGAGCCGACGTTGAGAAGCGTATGATTGATCTCCTGAGTCTAGTAGCGTGGCGACAACTTCAGGCCATAGAGGGCCTTTCGCAACTTCCAAAATGTGCCAGAGCCATCTTGGAAGCCTAGAGGCTGCACCATGTAGAGCTCCTCGCCTTCTAGTGAACCATGGAGGAAGGCGTTACTCACATCCATCTAGTGCAGCTCCCACGCGTGTTGGGAAACCAAGCTGAACAACGGCCGGCTAGTGGAGAACCGACCGACCGGGGCGAAGATCTGGGTAAAGTCGACCCCAGGGACCTGAGCAAACCCCTTGGCCGTAAGACGTGCCTCGTACTTGTCCAGGGATCTGTCTGGCTTCCACTTTTGCTGGAGGACCCATTTGGCTCCGATGGCCTTTCGGGCAGGGGAAGGTCAACAAGCTCATAGACCTGATGTTTCCGAATGGCGGCAAGCTCATCGGCGTATGCAGCCTCCCAGTGTGCAGCGTCGGGAGACGCCCGAGCCTCACGTAGGGTGGCTAGGTCCTCTGAGCGTTCCATGGGACCGATAGTGAGGGCGTATGAGTCCCACACCCCAGGTGGCATACGCGTGAACATAACTGTGACAGCATGTCAGTGCTCCTCATGGAGCATGGCGTAGCCCAGAGCTGACACCGGGTGTAGGTCAGCAATGACTGCCAATGTGGCCAAGCCAAGGGCCTTGGTGCCAGGGTCCCCACTCATGACTGTGGGAGTGGGTCTGCCGGGAGGCAGGGAGCCTTCGCGGAGTAACAGGGGGTCATAGTGCGAGAGGACACGAGAATGAGCAACAATGGGAGACCCCTCCAAGGTCTAGCTTCCCCCCAGCTCTGTAGAGCTGATTACTCAATTTCTAAGCCAATAAAAACAAGCAGAAAGTTGCACACAAGGGTGCAATAGGTTACATAGTATACATAGTCAATAAAGCAATAAAAATTGAAATGACTGGAAAGAGGAATTCCGTATACATAAGTGAATGAAAAGTAAAGGTGACATAATTGAATAATGAATTTGGATATTTCATGAAAGATCGAACGTGGAATGGTGTAAGTAATAAAATAATGACGTAAGGTAGTGAATTTGTTTACCTACATGTATATAAACATATGGTTGTGTGCATGTACCCTACTGCTCTTGGATTTCAACGAATGGAAAATTGTGAATTATTAAATCTATGAATTAGACGATATTTTTTAGGTTTGAATTATTTTGCTAGTCGTAAATGGTCGAACTTGCATCAAATGGTACCTTGATTTCAACATATTATATGGAGAAAAACACCATTGAAGCTTGAAATCCCTTAGCCTCTCACATAGAATCCGAGTTCAATTTTTTATATGGTACATAGAATTCATTGAACGAAAAAATGTATCACATCCAATCAACTCAAGAAACAATTAATATTGAAATCCAAGAGCAGTAGGGTATGTCTCTAAGTGTATAGAAAGA
>SZWC01007794.1:46376-64746 GCA_023375785.1 Penium margaritaceum | reverse complement strand
CAGGGACAGTTAGGCTCGGATGATATCCATGGCTCCCATACGTCTGGGCTGTTCAATGGTCTAACACTGGGCAATGGCCAGTCGAGGGTCTGTGCCATGGCTTCAGGTGTCGCAGCCCATGTGGTCTATGGCGGATGGCGGCCATGTACGCTCCTGGTACGTGTCTCTCTGCGGTCCCATGCTTCCTTGATGGCGACCCATGCTCGGTGGACAACAAAGCGGTCCACATAATATCCAGTACTCCACCCGTGGCCATTTCCGCCATTCGTGCGACCCTCTGATGACATGTCAAGGGTTTGCGATGATTAAGCATACAATGTACGTCGTAATAAGGGTGAGGGACAGGACGCACGGCGTTCTGGACAGGACGGGCAGTCGTCCCGACGTAGACTGTAACCATAAACTCTGTCCCTTATTTGACGTTGAACTTTTCGGTTCAACGATGATTACGATGGTTCACGCAGGGAGTTTTGTCTGGTAATGTACTTTGTACTTCATGGAAGGTGCTCGCCATAGGCGAGTGAGCGGCGCCCGACCATTGGACGATGAGCAGTGTCGCGGTTGCACTGGACCAATGCTGGTCCAGAAAGACAAAGACGCCAAGTCAGAGAGGAATCTGGAAACTGTGTGATGCACTGGCAATGTTGACTGCCACGTTGTCCTTGGTGCGCGAGGCTACCTTGGGGTCCTGTTTCAATGCTGTTGTCTTCCGCTGGCCCGTGGGGAAAGTGGGTATGCGGAGAATAATTTTGTCTCCCATACGATTTTTGGCAGGGTGGACGTCCGAAGTATTTGTTCTTAACAGTGGCCATTGGAAGTATTATATACATATTGTAGACGTTAGACGCATTTTTCTGCAAAAGTGGCCCTCCCATCCTTTTTGTGTAAAAAGTAGGTACGACGTTGTTTAGTTGCAAGGACAGTGGGTACGAGGCAATTGTACCCCATTAATTATACGTCTAAATACACGAAATACATTATTACACTGCAATCAAGCATTCCCATTTTTCCCCATCTCTTTACACCCTTCGTTCATCATGTACATGACCACTTTCCGTTTCTGACTCGGGAACACCACACAAGGGTTTTCCGTCCATCCTCAGAAGTCCGACCGTCGACGAAGAAATTCTTGCGGACGGACCAACCATAAAATCGGATTTTTTGCAAGAAAAGTGAACTACTTTCTATGTAACCGAAAAGAGGAAGAAAAGTGATTGAAGTCATTTCACGTTATTGTACCACACAATATGTTTATGATGTACACAGAGGCGTTAATTATACGTTTCAATGCACAAAATAAATTATTACACTCCAATCCAGCATTCCCTTTTTTCCCATCTCTTTACACCCATTCGTTCATCATGTACATGACCACTTTCCGTTTTTGACCTGGGAACACCACACAAGGGTGTTCCGTCCGTCCTCAAAAGTCCGACCGGCCGTCGGCGAAGAAATTCGTGCGGACGGACCAATCATAAAATAGGATTTTTTTTCAAGAAAAGTGATTGCAATAAGGTTACTATGTAACCCAAAAAAAGACCTATTTTCTGGTAGGCAGGGTTTTCTCGGTGAGCCCTGCCAGACAGCCGACAGCCCAAAACCCGGGCGTTGTCCGTTTTGCCTAAAAACTGGACCATAGCATAATGCGCATGCTGCGAACGCAGTTGTGCGGTCAGAATTACGTAGAAAAGCAGCAGCAATGAGTTATAGCCATCTGAACCCAGGCGGTGTCTACGCTAGTCCCCGGTCCCAACAGTGCTCGAATAATATGAAACATGGACCCAAAGCAGAGCATGGTACTGCAGATGAAACAACGCAGTCAGACCCAGCACTGGACGCGTGCAGACAGCATATACAGCGACAGTGACTGCCGGAGGCACGACTGCCGAGGAGGTCTGCCGATGAAGCTGAGCACGTTGCAGGGAGGATGCTCCAGCCAAATGCGTGTAGGCCTCAGCGTGCGTCGGCTCCACCGGACGATACACCAGCAGCGTTGCGTCTTGCCGACAATCATGTGCACGCTGATGTAGACAAGCCGGGAGGACACAACAGAGCACAATGAGAGATGAGTGAAAACCAACACTCCCCCATGACTCACAGGCATAGTGCACATAGACGGGCACAGAGCACGGAGACCAAGCGAATAGGGGTATAGAGAGAGAGAGAGAGAGAGAGAGAGAGAGAGAGAGAGAAAGAGAGAGAGAGAGAGAGAGAGAGAGAGGATCTCGCGGACGTACAGCAAGTGCACTCACAACCTTCTTGAACGATTCATGCTTCAGTGCCTTGGTCAAGAAGTCAGCCAACTGCCGTGCCGTCTCAATTCACGCAATGCTGATGCTGCCTTCATGCAACAATTAACGCACATNGCACATAGACGGGCACAGAGCACGGAGACCAAGCGAATAGGGGTATAGAGAGAGAGAGAGAGAGAGAGAGAGAGAGAGGATCTCGCGGACGTACAGCAAGTGCACTCACAACCTTCTTGAACGATTCATGCTTCAGTGCCTTGGTCAAGAAGTCAGCCAACTGCCGTGCCGTCTCAATTCACGCAATGCTGATGCTGCCTTCATGCAACAATTAACGCACATAGTGATACTCGACATTGATGTGCTTTTTGCGAGTTTGATGCACGCCGTCATTGTCAGCAATGGCCATAACACTCTCATTTTTATAGTGCAACGTGATGGATGGGACTGATTGACGCAACTCGGGCAGTAGGCGATGTAGCCACACGCTGTCACATGCGCTTGAACCTAGGACCACATACTCAGCCTTAGTAGTGCTGTGTGCAATACAACCTTGCTTGCCGCTACGCCAGGACACAGCCGTGCTGCCAACAAGAAAGATCCAACCAGTACGACTCTTACCGTCCGGACTGTCGGTCTAGACACTGTTGGTGTAGCCTACCGCAAGAATGGACGGCTGTCAACGGAACATGAGGCCTCGCTATGGGGTCGAGACGACGTAGCGCAATATTTGAATCACAAACTCGAAGTGGAGGTGATGCAGCTCCTGAGAGAACTGGGCCAATAGGTTGATGGCGAATGCAAAGTATGGACGTGTCTTCATCGCCAGGAACATCAGTGACCCGATGACATGGAGATATGTGGTCACGTCTATTCGCTCCCCCACAACAGTTGGATCAGAACTCTTCAGCTTCACCTGCCCATCAGGTGACATGGGTGAGGATGCTCCTGGCACGAGGGACAAGTCCTCAGTGAAGTTCCCTGACAAAGTCTGGACGTAGGCGGCCTGATGGACGTGCAGGACACCCATGGAGCGATCATGCTCAAGCTCCATACCCAGAAAGACTCGAGCCGATCAGAGGTCCTTCATCTGGTAGGCGGCATGCAGCAGGTCTTTGACCCACTGGATGGCAGCTGCATTCGGTGACGCATAAGTAGGTGGTCGACGTAGACCAGGACAGCGACAAAGGTCTGGCCTCGCGGGCTGATGAAGAGTGCGGGGTCGGCAGTGTTGCGAAGGAAGCCGCCGTTGAGAAGCGTACGACTGATCTCCTCATTCCAGTAGCCCAATGAATGCTTCAGGCCATAGAGGGCCTTCTGCAGCTTCCAGACCTTGCCAGAGCCATCGTCGAAGCCTGGAGGCTGCATCATGTAGAGCTCATCGTCCTCCAGTGAGCCATGGAGAAAGGAATTGCTCACATCCAATTGATGTAGCTCCCGCCCATGTTGGGAAACCAGACAAACTATGCCCGGTTAGTGGAGAATCGACACACCGGGGTAAATTTCTGGTCATAGTCGATCCCAGGAACCTGAGCAAACCCCTTGGCTGTACGACAGGCCTTGTACTTGTCCAGGGACCCGTCCAGCTTCCACTTGCGCCGGAGGACCCGCTTGGCGCCGATGGCCTTTCGGCCGGGGGGAAGGTCGACAAGCTCGTAGACTTGATGTTGTCGAATGGCGGCGAGCTTGGCGGCGTATGCAGCCTCCTAGTGTGCGGCATCGAGAGACACCCGAGGCTCACGTAGGGTGGCTAGATCCTCTTGGTGTTCTGTGGGTCGGACAGTGATGGCGTGCGCGTCGCAGCCCCAGGTGGTGTACGTGTGAGTGTAGCTGTGACGGCATATCGATGCTTATGATGGAGCATGGCATAGCCCAAAGCTGACCCTGGATATAGGTCAATGATGACCGCCAACGTGGCCAAGCCAAACGCTTTGGTGCCAGGTTCCCCACTCACGACTGTGGGAGTGGGACTGCTGGGAGGCAGAGAACCTCGTGGGGTGACTGGGAGTCGTGACGCGATGGGGCACAAGGCGGCGACCTGTGTGCTTGCTGACGGTCGGGGTTGGAGACTCCTGCCCGGGCCACATGTGTAGCGCGCCGGCACGGACGGGGCAGCCGGCTTGGAGGTGCCAGCAGATGCAGATGGGGTACCTGGCCCGAGGGGCTGGCCGATACGGACGGGGCGGTTGGCGCAGAGGTGCCAGCGGACGCAGATGGGGCAGCTGGCTCGAAGGGGCTGGGAGACACGGACAGGGCGGCCGGCGTAGATGTGTCGGTGGACGCAGATGGGGCATCTGGCCCGCAAGGGCTGGCGGATGCAGATGGGGCAGTTGGCCCGGAGGGGCTGGCAGACACGGACCGGACAGCCAGCGCAGATGTACCAGCGGACGCAGATGGGGCAGCTAGCCCGGAGGGGCTCGTGGACATGGATGGGACAGCTGACGCAGATGTGGTAGCGGACGCAGATGGGACAACTGGCCCAAACGAGCTGGCTGACATGGACGGAGCGGCTGGCACAGAGGTGCCAGCGGGCGCTAACGATGTGGTGCCTGGACACGGCTGGATGGAGGACGGACGCACCACTCCCGTATGCGTCAATGTCCCTCTCGTACAGGAGGGACATCGATGCGCTGGAGCAAACGAGGTCATGGGGAAGCACGTCCTCAAAGAAGAGGGCATCTCGGGACTCGACGATGGAGTGCCGGAATGGATCCTAAAAACGCCATGCATTGGACTGAAGCGAGACATCAAGAAAGGTGCAGGGACGGCCGCGAGGCTCAAGCTTGCCGTCTTGGTGTGGGGTAGGCAGCCACATGATGGCCACGCAGCCCCACATACGAGTCGGCCGGATGTCGGCGCGCTCGCCACACCAGAGCTGATACGGTGTGGACTGGCGGGGAAGAGGTCCATGGGAAATCCGGTTCCAGATGTATGTCATGTAGGTCATGGCTTCGAAATGGAAGCCATCAAAAAGACCAGACTTGACACGCATGGTGCGGATAGCATCGGCCATGGTGCGGTTCCATTGCTCAGAGACGTCGTTCTGGGCTTGCATGTAAGGTACTGATGTCTCATGACGGATGCCACGGGAGGCGAGGAAGAGTGTGGTCTCGCCCATAAACTTGCCACCACGATCAGAGCAAAAGCGGTGGAGAGGGCGACCACACTCACAATCTGCACGGATGAGCCAGTCCCAAATGGTGGGGGCGACATCGCTCTTTTGTGAAAGGCAGCAGACCCAACGATAGCGAGAGTAGTCGTCGGTGAGGGACAAGACATAGCGTCAGTGCTCTCCGACGGACTCGGTCGGAAGGAGACCTATGACATCAGAGTGGACCAAGTCCAGTGGGCAGAAGTACGTGAGGAGGGCAGGGGGTAGGTGGACCAATGCATCTTCCCCTGAGCGCACTCAATGCACTCCATGGGACAAGGAAGTGGAAAGGAGGCTGGGTCAAGGCCCATGGCAGGCTGCGTGTGGAGCATGTTATCATCAGTGGCAGAGTGGATATGATAGAGGTGGCGGTGTAGGAGACGTGTGTGCTACAGCGAGAGTGTGCTGGTAACAAAGACATGGCTTGCGTCGGCCGATGGGGAAGGGACAGAGGGAGAAGCGGAAAAGCACAACACGTGCTACAAGTTGCCACCGGCAGTGGCATGCAAGGCGACGTGAACAGACGATCACAACAACACAGTGCCAACAGCACGCAAGTGTAGTACGTCCATGCTTATATGGTCAAGGACAGTGACGAACAGGAGGCTGAGCTCTACACCCGGGACGAAGAGGACATCAGTCACGAAGACATCCCTAGTGAGGCCTCGGAAACGAACAACACCGACACCGCGAACGGGTAAGACCTGACCAGAGCGAATTCGAACCCCGGAGATATCGGTAATAGGGCCAATGACATTGAAGGCCTCCCGTGAGGCCGTCATGTGATGCGTGGCCCCAGAGTCGATGATCCAGGTCTCGGCCGAATCCTAGACAGGTGTCGTCAGGTCGCTAATAGTTACATGGCAATGGGCGAGGGACACGGACGCGGTGGACGGGTATGCAAACCGGGACTTTCAGTCATCCAGCCATGCGACATCATCACAAAGAGGAGTAGGTGGAGAGGGTACGATAGAGAATGAAACGGACGAAGGTACAGGGCACGACCGCAGCTCAGACTCTGTCATGCATGGCATGGCAGGGTGACCAGCGACGACGCAACTCGCCCTTCCCTGGGGAGGAGGACGAGGCAGTCCGAGATGGAGTGCGATGAATTGCTTTAGCTAATGCTCGCGGGTGGAAGGCCCGACGGAGTAGACCGACTACGGCGTGACAACACTGGAGTCCAAGAAGGAGGAGGGAGGCACCGGTGACGCAAAAGTGAGCACGAACGAATGCGGATGATGTTGCGGTGGAGCTATCGGAGCGCGTAGTTTAGACACAACAGGAGCATCGACAATCACGGTAGTGGTGGCAAGGTGGCACTTGCGCTGGCAACGCAAGGTGGCGATGACACGCGCCTCGTCTGTCAGGAGCGAAGACGTGTACCACCCATGTCTTGGCTGGCCACAGTTGTGGTAGACTAAGCTGCTGCCACTGGATCCGCTCGACTGTTTCTCTGGGCCTTTGCTCTTCTTGCCCTTACATTTCTTCTTGCTGGATGATGAGGCACCAGAGGGCGCAGCTGATACGGGGACGGCAACAGCCACCGAGGTGACCGTAGGAGAAGCGAGGGCCTCCGTGCGCTGGATGCAGGACTCCCTATGAGACTCCTCGATGCAAAAAAGGAGCTTGTATGCCCAGGGCATGAGGGTGCCTTGGGCAGCCATCATGGCGAAGACGTTCTGGGTGTAATGGACGAAGACGTTTGTGCACACGTCGGTTGCGTCGCGCTTGATGGTGAGGAGCGCGAAAAGAGGGGATGGTGCAATGTCTCCCAAGCGGTAAAGGATGTCCTCCGACCGCTGCTAGTAGGAGGTGACCATCTCGGTCTCCCCCATATGGAGGGAGTTGAACCCCCGAAGCAGGCGGCTGGTATCTGCCTCATTGGACAGGTGATGAGGGTGTGTGAGGATGTGCCACGCCACTGCGGGGTCGGGGAGGTCGCTAGTGGAGAAGTCACCAACGAAGGGCTCAATAGCAAGACGTGAAGATGCAGGGGCAATGGGGACAAGGGCATGTGCAGCGCAACCAGCATCACACACCTAGTTGGCCTGGGTGGTATGGCCACAGGCCCTCACCCTGCGCCCAGATGCGGAAGCTGAGGTCCCAGCTCCGGAACTGCTCGCCAGCCTGGAGCTGCGGGGGCGGGGTTTCAAATTCCTTTGGCTTGCGGCCAGCACCCAGAGCGTGGCCTAAGAATGAAGACACGGTCTACCTTTGGTGCTGGGTATGGTGCTACGCCAAATATTGTGTAACAAAGGAAATGGTGATACTAACATGCCTGGGTGGAGGGAAGGACGGCGATTGCTACTACTACTGTTGCTGTTGTTGCAGTGGCTGTTGCGGCGGCTGCTACTATTACTGCTACTGTAGTGGCTGCTGCTGCGGTTGCTGCAGCTGCTGCTACTAGTGCTGCTTTTGCTGGTGGAGCGCTGGCAGCTGCTACTGCTGCTGTTGTTGCTATTGCAGCTGCTACAGTTATTACAAAAAAGGGGGGCCAAAGGGTCCTCCCGCAGAGGAGGACCCCTCCTCACTTTCCGCCATGGTTCCCTCTGTTTTGTTTTTTGTTGAACTTGCTGGTGACGTTAGCAATCACATCAGAAGTGACGTCAACACTGCCGTCAGCAGTGCGGCTGACATCAACAGGGACATCAGCAGTGACGTCAGCCGAGGGTGCTGACATCAGTAGTGGCTTTCGAGCTACTGTTATAGCCACTACTACATTAGCTGCTATGCTACAACAGTAGTTGTTGCTGTTGCTGCTGCTGTTGCCGATGTTGTAGCAGCTACTACTACAAATATTACAACTTCTACTACTGCTACTGCTGCTACAGAGGCTACTACAGAGGCTGCTGCAACGGCTACTTTGCTATCGCTGTGCTGCTATTGCTGCTGCTATTGTAACTGCTACTGCTGCGGCTGCTGCTGCTGCTGCTGCTACTATTGTTGTTGAAATCAACAGTGATGTCAGTAGTGACGCGAGCGGTGACGTCAGTGGTGATTTCAGCTCTCACGGCTGACATCACTACGACTGCTGCTGCTAATGCTACAACATTGTTGTGGCTGGTGCTCCTGTCGTTGCCACCGCTACCGCTACACTACTATGTGCTGCTTGGCTACTGCAGTTGCTACGGCTGTGGCAGCAGCTACTATGGCTACTACTACTATAGCAGCGTTGTTGCATGCTGGTGTTACCATAGCAGGTGTTGCTGTTGCAGCAGTAGCACCGAGGGTGGGGGTGTAGCCCCTAGCCCTGGGCTGTGTGGGGTTTTGCGATTTTTCTTTTGTATCCTGTTCTGTTTTCGTTCGTGGTCACTGCTTGCTACTGCTGCAGCTGCACACTGCAGCCGTAGCCGCTGCCATTGCTGAAGCTGCCAGCCGCTACTCTTGTTGCTGCTGCTGCCGCTGGCTGCTGCTATTGTTGCCTACAACTACTACTGCCGTTGTTGTTGCCCGCTGCTGGCTACTGCTGTGCGCTACTGGCTTCTGCTGTTCGCTGCTTCTGCTTCTTCTCTTATCAGCTGCTGCTACTGCTACTGCTCGCTACTCCCTCCTCGCTGCTTGCTGCTGCTCGCTACTCGCTGCTGCTCGCTGCTCGCTGCTACTGCTGTTGCCCGCTACTACTGCTTACTGCTCGATACTCGCTGCTACTCGCTGCTTTCTGTTGCTGCCAGCTGTGGCTGTTGCCTGCTACTATTGTAGCTGCTTGCTGCACCAGTTGTCACTTGCTACAACAGCTACTGCTTGCTAGCTACATGTTGCTTGCTACCTGCTACTGCTGCTGCTGTCGCGCTGGCAACAGCAGCAGCAGCGGTGCCGCTCCAGCGTCCGTTGGTCGTGCCAGCCACGAGTCCACCACCGCTACCACCACCGTGGGGTCAGTGTTGCCGAAAAGATTTTGGTAGTATTTCCCCCGCGTTGGGAGCTTTTTTAAGACGCCAACCGGCGGGTCAACGCTACCGGAAAAAATCCGACAGCATTTCCCCTGCATGGGCGCGTTCTGGGGATCGCCGGCGTTGACTGGACTTGTTCGCCGGTGTTCTGCTGCTTTTGTTGTGCTCTTTCTCTGATCAAGCTTGAAATCCTAATGCAACAGGTTGGGACAGCAACATTGTTAATGTAGCATGCGGGATCCCCCTCAGTCTGCTACACCAGAGTCTGAGTCTGAGAGTCAGGTGTTGTTACTAAGAAACGAGTGTGCCAGAGTTAGCGCTAGACAACAGCTGAAAACTGGAAGTGACTGATGAGTAAGTGAGAATGAGCAACAATGGGAGACCCCTCCAAGTTCTAGCTCCCCCCCAGCTCTGTAGAGCTTGTTACTCTGTTTCTAAGCCAGTCAGAAAAAAGACCTATTTTCCGGCAGGCAAGGTTTCTCGGTGAGCCCTGCCAGACAGCCGACCGCCCAAAACCCGGGAGTCGTCCGTTTTGCTTGAAACTGGAGCATACCATAATGCGCAGGCTACGAACGCAGTCGTGCGGTTAGAATCACCTAGAAGAATAACAGCAATGAGTCATAGCCGCATGAACCCAGGCGGCGTCTATGCTACTCCCCGGTCCCAATAGTGCCCGAATAATATGAAACATGGAGCCTAAGCAGAGCATGGTGCTGCAAATGCAACAGCGCAGTCAGACCCAGCACTGGACGCGTGCAGACATCATCTGCAGCGACAGTGACTGCCGGTGGCACGAGTGCTGAGGAGGTTTGCAAATGGAGCTGAGCACGCTGGAGGGAGGAGGCTCCAGCCAAACGCGTGTAGGCCTCAGCGTGCGTTGGCTCCACCGGAAGACACTCCAACAGCGTTGCGTCTCGCTGTCAATCATCTGCACGCTGATGTACATAAGCCGAGAGGACACAACAGAGCACAATGAGAGATGTGTGAAAACCAACACGATCAATAGACACACAATGTAAATAATGCAAATTAGGCTCAAGACGCAGTCCACCAAGAAAACTCTAGTGACTGCAGAAAAACTGCGGAGCACCCCAACAAGCACCAGGGACACCGTGGCAGCTGTCTAGCAGCTGTGGCTGGGTCGAGCTACCACCCGTCTGTCCTCTGGCGCCAGCTGGGTCCACATCAGGGATCTGCACGAGCATGGACACGGCCGAGTGGTCACAGGAAGCTATACAAACTGACAGGAACGGCTCACATCACAAAAGAGCCACCACTGTGCGCTCCATGATGCGCCACAGTCCAGCACCTGAGAGCTTTAATCCAGATCAATCACCTGCAGTGATGATGTGTCTATGATTAGAGACAAGAGGTCACTTGCGTGTGTTACATCCATAACCAAGGCACGGCCCATCATATGTGTCGGTTGAGCTTCACTCCAATTTATTTGCCTGCAGTGATAGGGTGTGTGTGTGAGAGAACAAAGTCAAGAGGTCAACTGCATATCTCATACCCATTACTGTTGGTTTTCGTGCATCTCTCATTGTACTCTGTTGTGTCCTCCCGGCTTGTGTACATCGGCGTGCAGATGACTGACGGCGAGACTTGACGCCGCTGGAGTGTCGCTCGGTGGAGCCGACGCACGTTGAGGCCCATTCACACGTCGCTAGAGCCTCCTCCTCTGGCGATGCGCTCAGCTCCATCGGCAGGCCTCCTCGGTGGTCAGGCCGCCGGCGGTCACTGCCACTGCAGATGCTATCTGCATGCACCTAGCTCTATGTCTGGCTGTGGCATTGCGTCTGCAGCATCATGCGATGCCTAGGGTCCATGTCTCCTGTTGTATGGTCCTGTTTGGCATCGTTGACTGTCATAGGCACTACCTGGGTTCGTGCAGCCATAACTTCTTGTAGCTATTTTTCTAGCTGATTCTGACCGCATGACTGCGTTCGCAGCGTCGGTATTATGGTATGATCCAGTTTTCAGGCAAAACGGACGACGCCCGGGTTTTGGGCTGTCGCGCGTCTGGCAGGGCTCACCGAGAAAACCCTGCCTGCTAGAAAATAGGTCTAGCACTATTTTCAGATTGGCTGGTTAGCTGAGTAACAAGTTCTACACTAGTGGGGGGGAGATAGAACTTGGAGGGGTCTCCCATTGTTGCTAATTCTTCATTGCTAATCAGTTACTTTCAGTTTTCAGCTGCTTTCTGGCACTAACACTGGCGCGCACATTTCTGAGTAACAAACGAAGAGCTTCCAGACTTAGTCTCTAGAGCAGCGGACTGAGGGGGCAGCAGACTTAAGCAACGAGCGTGAAAGCCCGCACGCTGCATCGACAACGCATGCTGCCCCAACCTGCTGCCTAGGTTTCTAGCTTGGTATCAGAGCCAGAGCGTAGCAGCAGCAGCAGACGACTGGCGTACAGGTGCCAGACAACGCCGGCCGACCCCCATACGCTCCAGTGCGGGGGAAATGCTGCCGGATTTTTTCCGGCAGCATTGACCCGCCTGGTGGCGGCGTCAGATTTTTTCCCACGGCCACTGGGCGAAGGGAAATGCTGCCAATTTTTTTTCGGCAGCACTGACCCCCACACGTGACGTGAGGAGGTGAGAGGCAGGCCGCGTCCAACACCTGCGGGCGACGACGCATGCGGCAACGTCACCCAGGTGCAGTTACTTGCACCAGCACGCAGTTGCAGCAGCGGCAGCAGTGGCAGCCGCAGGCAACGGCAGCGAGCAGTCGAAGCAGCAGCCAGCAGCAGCTGCGTGCAGCAACAGCAGCAGGCAAAAGTAGCAGCTCACAACAGCCCGCAGCAGCAGCAGCCCGCAGCAGCAGCTCGCAGCAGCAGCAGCCCGCAGCAGCAGCGAGCAGCAGCAGCGGCAAAGCAGCAGCTGCAGCAACGTGCAGCAGCAGCAGCAGGCTGCAGCAGCCGTAGCAGCAAGCCGCAGCAGCAGCCAGCCGCAGCAGCAGCTGCAGCGAGCAGCTGCCTGCAGCGGCTGCTGCTGCTCGCTGCCCACTGCGAGCGAGTAGCGAGCTGCAACCTGCTGCTGCCAGCGAGCAGCTGCCCGCTGCCAGCGAGCAGCAGCTCGCTGCCAGCGAGAAGCAACCTGCTTCTTGTAGCTAACAGCGGGCGGCTGCCCGCTGTGACAGATGAGGAAGAAGAAAAAAAGAGGAGCAAAAAAAATTCTGCGGGCTGCTACGGCTGCTGCAACAGCCTTAGCAGCCGTAGCAGCCCGCAGCAGCAGCAACTGTTGCTGCAACTGCAGCCGCAGCAGCCCGCAACAGCAGCAACTGTTGCTACAACTGCAGCCACAGCAGCAGTAGCAGCAGCAGTAGCAACAGCCGCAGCAGCAATATCGGCAGTAACAACTGCAACATCAGCAGCAGCACCACCAACTGAAGCAGCAACCGCAGCAGCAACAAACAGTAGCAGTAGCAGCAGCAGCAGTAGTAGCAGCAGCAACAGCAGCTGCAGCAGCGGCCCCAACAACCGCCACTACTGACGTCAGCATCCTGCTGCTGATGTCACTGCTGACGTCGTCAACTCACACAGAAAAAAACCAAAGAAGGGGGCAAGGGAAGGGGGAAGTAATCCTAAGGGTGGGCAGGACGTCCATCGCCCTCAGCAGACGTCACTGCTAACGTCAGCAACCCACAAAGAGAAAACAAAAGAAGAAAAAAACAAAACAAAGGGCATCACACCATGGCTGGTAGCCCCACTGGGGAGGGGTCCTCCTCTGTTGGGGGGACCCCCACCCCCCCTTTCTTGCAGCGGCAGCAGCAGCAGCAAGAGCAGTAGCAGCATCAGCAGCATCAGCAAGAGCAGTAGGAACAGTAGGAGAAGCAGGAGCAGTAGCAGCAGCAGGAGCAGTAGCAATAGTGGAAGCAGCAGCAGCAGCAGCAGGAGGAACAGCGGTGCCAGCAGCCCTCTGATGTCGTTGGTGACAACCCTGATCCCCTCGCTGCTCTTCAGCAATAGCTCGCCGCCCTGACACAGCAGCTTGCGGCACTACAACCGTTAGTCTCCCAGTCTGCCCCCAATGCGCCTCCGTCCTTTCCCCCTCCAGGGCACGCCAGCCCCGTTGTGTCTGCTGCCACGCAATATCTGGCGCAGCAGCAGACTCTACGCCAGCGGCAGACAGTGACCTCCATCCTTGGCCCCACTTTGGGTGCCGGCCGCAGGCAAAAGGACTTTGAGACGCCGCCGCCGCCGCTTCAGGCCGGCGAGCAGTTTCGGAGCTGGGAGCTCAGCTTCCGCATCTGGGCGCAGGGTGAGGGCCTGTGGGCATACTACACCCTGCTGTATGATGCCACCCTAGCCGACCAGTTGTATGACGCTGGTCGTGCCGTCCGGGCTCTTGTCCCTGTCGCCCCTCCGGCTTCCCGCCTCGTCCTCGAGCCCTTCTTGGGCGACTTCACCGCTGGCTCCACCCCAGACCCTACAGCCGCGTGGCACGTTTTCACTCGTCCCCATCGCCTGTCTAGCGACGCTGAGACTAGCCGCCTGCTGCGGGAGTTCAACTCCCTGCACATGGGGGAGACCGAGATGGTCACCTCCTACTGGCAGCGGGCGGAGGACATCCTTCGTCGCCTCGGGACTGCTGCCCCACCCCCTTTGGCCGTGCTCCTCACCATCAAGCGCGGTGCCACCGAAGCCTATGCGGACATCTTCATCCACTACCCTCACGACGTTCTCTCCACCATGGCGGCCCAGGTTACCCTCATGTCCTGGGCATACGAGCTCTTCCTCCGCATTGAGGAAGCCCGTCTGGAGTCCCGACTCCAGCGCACGGAGGCCGTCGCCTCCCCTGCCGTCGCCTCCGTGGCTGTCGCGTCCCCCGTCGCAGTTACCTCATCCTCGTCGGGGAAGAAGAAGCATCGGAACAAGAAAGGCAAAGGTCAGCAACAGCAGCAGCAACAGTCGTCGATCGGGTCCAGCGCTGGCGGCTCGGTCTACCACAACTGTGGTCAGCCCGGGCACGGGTGGTACACGTGCCCTCTACCGACGGATGAGGCCCGCATCATTGCCACCATGCATCGCCAGCGCGAGCGCCGTCTCGCCTCTGTCGCCGTGGCTGTCACCGGCTCTGACACCTCCGCCTCGTCCAGCAGCTCCACCACTCCGGTTGCTTTGCCGGTCCCGCCAACACCAGCGTCGCAGCCGTCGCCGCCGGCGTAGTCCTCCTACCCGGGCTCCGGCGCCATCACCCCGCACTCCGTCTACACTCCCGGGCCATCCTCCCGTGAGCGCCAGCTGGAGCAATTCATCGCGCTCACGCTCGGCCTGCCTCGCCCTCCTCCCCAGGGAAGTGCGAGTTGCATCACTTCCTGCTCCCCTGTTCAGCCCTGCATGACTGAGACTGAGCTATGGTCGTGCCCCGTTTCCTCATCTGTCTCTTCATCTCTCATGGTCTCCGCTAACCCCTCCCAGGACAACGCTGCTTGGCTTGACGATTGGCAGTCTCGATTCGCACCTCCTTCCACCGCATCCGCGTCCCTTGCTTGTTGCCATGTGACTGTTAGTGATTTTGCGACCCCGGTCCAGGACCCTGCTGAGACCTGGATCATCGACTCTGGGGCCACGCATCACATGACGGCCTATCATGAGGCCTTTAGTATGCTCGGTCCTGTAGGTGATATTTCCGATGTCCGGATAGGCTCTCACCAGGTGTTGCCTGTCCGTGGTGTTGGGGTCGTTCGTTTCCATGGTCCCTCTCGTGACGTCTTTCTGACTGATTTCCTCTTCGTCCCTGGTCTTGAGCTCAGCCTTCTGTCCGTCACTGCCCTTGACCGCATGAGCATGGACGTTGTGCGCTCGCGTGGTGTTGGCACTATGTCGTTGCGTCCGTCTGGCCTTGTTGTGCTGCATGCCACCGCCCGTGGCAACCTATGGCAGGTACCTTGCCTCTCCTCCTCTCCTTCCGTCTCCTCCCCGTCGGCCGCCACAGGCCATGTGTTTGTCACCAGTACGTTTTCTCCTCAGCACACTCGCCTCTTGCACCGCCGCCTCTGCCACGTCCACTCTGCCGCTGTAGACAGTATGCTCCTCACCCAACCGGCCAAGGGCCTTGACCCGGAGACGTTTCTCCTCCCGTGCCCAAGTGAGTGCATTGATTGTGCTCAGGGGAAGATGCACCGGTCCAAGTATCCCTTGTCTTCCTCCCGTGCGTCCGCCCCCCTCGACCTTGTCCATTCGGACGTCATGGGTCCTCTCCCCACCGAGTCCGTCGGCGAGCATGGTCGCTACGTCCTCACCCTCACTGACGACTTTTCTCGCTACCGTTGGGTCTTCTGCCTTTGGCAGAAGAGCGATGTCACCCACGCCATCTAGGACTGGCTTGTCCTTGCGGAGCGCGAGTGCGGCCGCTCTCTCCGCCGCTTTTGCTCCGATCGTGGTGGTGAGTACCTGGGTGAGGCCGCGACCTTTCTCGCCTCCCGCGGAATTCGCCATGAAACGTCCGCGCCTTACACACCCATCCAGAACGGTGTCTCCGAACGGTGGAACTGTACTATGGCCGACGCCGTCCGCACCATGCGGGTCGAGTCTGGTCTCTCGGAGGGCTTCTATTTTGAGGCCATGGCCTACATGACCTGGGTCTCGAACCGGATTCCCCACGGTCTCCTTCCCCGCGAGTCCATACCGTACCAGCATTGGTGCGGTCAGCGAGCTGACCTCCGCCCGGCTTGCGTCTGGGGCTACCTCGCCATTGTGTGGCTGCCCGTCCCGCAGCAGGGCGGCAATTTCGCCCCTCGCGGAAGTCCCTACACCTTCCTCGATGTCTCTCATCAGTCCAAGGCCTGGCGCTTCTGGGATCCCTCCCGGCACTGCATCGTTGAGTCTGGGGACACCCTCTTCTTCGAGGACCTGTTTCCTCGCGACCTCATTCGCTCCGGCTCGTCCGTTTCTATCTTGTTGCGTGGGGGAGTGGTGAGTCTGTCCTCCGTCCTACCGCTTCCGGGTGACACATCCCTCAGTCCCTCCGAGCCGGCAGTCCTAGTCACGTCTGCTGGTCCCTCCAGGCCAGCAGCCCCAGACGCGTCCGCTGGTCCCTCCGGGCCAGCAGCCCCAATCACATCTGCTGGTCCCTTCGGGCCAGTAGCCCCAGTCGCATCCGCTGGTCCCTCCGGGCCAGCAGCCCCAGTCGCGTCCGCTGATCCCTCTGGGCCGGCAGTTCCACTCGCGTCCGTTCGTCCCTCCGGGCCATCAGCCCCAGTCGCGTCTGCTGGTCCCTCCGGGCCTGCAGTCCCAGTCGCGTCCTCTGGTCCCTCCAGGCCAGCACCCCCAGTCGCGTCCGCTGGTCCCTCTGGGCCAGTAGCCCCAGTCGCGTCCGCTGGTCCCTCCGGGCCAGCAGCCCTAGTCGCGTCTGCTGATCCCTCCGGGCCGGCAGTTCTAGTTGCGTCCGTTGGTCCCTCCGGGCCATCAGCCCCAGTCGCGTCCGCTGGTCCCTCCGGGCCAGCAGACCCAGTCGCGTCCACTGGTTCCTCCCGGCCAGCAGTCCCAATTGCGTCCGCTGGTCCCTCCGAGTCGACAGCCCCGGTTGCATCCGCGGGCCCCTCCGGACCAGCAACCCCGTCTGCCTCCATCAGCCCGACGGACTCAGTGTCGTCACCTGCCCTGCCACGCTACACGCGTGGCCCAGGCGGCAGCCTCCGACCCAGACCGTCGCTGAGCGCGCAGACCGTCGCACTATGCTCCGTGGTGCCTCGACCCCCCGTGGCTCCACGTGTCTCCTCCGCTCCCACGGTCGTGAGTGGGGATCCTGGCACCAAGGCCCTCGGCCTGACCACCTCGGTCATCATTGTAGACCTTCACCCGGGCTCTGCACTGGGCTACTCCATGCTTCAACATGAGCATCGGTACGCTGTTGCGGGTGCACTCGCGCGCATCCCACCTGGGGCTCGAGTTGCACACGCTCTCTCAGTCCACTCCACAGCACGCCCGGAGGACCCAAACACCCTATGCGAGGCACGGGCCTCTCCTGAGGCTGCACACTGGGACGCTGCCTGCGCCGATGAGCTCGCCGCTATCCAACAACACCACGTGTATGACCTCGTCAACCTTCCCCCAGGACGGAAGGCCATCGGCGCCAAGTGGGTCTTTCGGCGCAAGTGGAAGCCCGACGAGTCCTTGGATAAGTACAAGGCCCACCTTACAGCCAAGGGGTTTGCCCAGATTCCTGGGGTTGATTACGACCTGATCTTTGCCCCAGTTGGCCGGTTCTCCACTAGCCCGGCACTCTTCAGTCTGGTCGCCCAGCACGGGTGGGAGCTGCATCACAGGGACGTGAGCAACGCTTTTCTCCATGGTTCACTAGAGGGTGAGGAGCTCTACATGGTGCAGTCCCCAGGCTTCGACGATGGCACTGGGAGAGTCTGGCGACTGCGCAAGGCCCTTTATGGCCTAAAGCAGTCGCCTCGGTGCTGGAACCAAGAAATCAGCAGCACGCTCCTTCGTGGCGGGCTCCAGCGCAGCACCGCTAACCCCGCACTGTTTGTCAGTCCGCGAGGCCAGACCTTCGCCGCTGTTCTAGTTTACGTCGATGATCTACTCATTCCGTCGCCAGACACGGCTGCCATCCAGAGTGTCAAGGACATGCTGCATGCCGCCTACCAGATGAAGGACCTTGGGTCTGCCAGAGTCTTCCTGGGCATGGAGCTCGAGCATGATCGCTCCCAGGGCGTCCTGCACATCCACCAGGCCGCCTATGTGCAGACATTGTCCACCCGCTTTGCGGAGGACCTGCCACTCGTGCCGAGCGCATCCTCACCCATGTCACCCGATGGCCAGGCGAAGTTGAAGAGTCCTGACCCAGCCGTTGTGGGGGAACCAGTTGACGTGACCACATACCTGCGAGTCATCGGGTCACTGATGTTCCTAGCGACGACGACGCGCCCAGACATCGCGTTCGCCGTCAACCTCCTGGCCCAGTTCTCTCAGGAGCCGCGTCACCTCCACTACGAGGCCGCGATCCGAGTACTGCGCTATGTTGTCTCGACTCCTCGGCGAGGTCTCATGTTCCGCCGTCAGCCGTCTGTTGTCGCGGTGGGCTACACCGATAGTGACTGGGCCGGCAGTCCGGACGG
>SZWC01007794.1:3621-13758 GCA_023375785.1 Penium margaritaceum | reverse complement strand
TCTCTCTCTCCCTCTCTGTCCCTCTAGCTCTTTCTCTCTCTCTCCCTCTCTGTCCCTCTCTGTCCCCCTCCCCCTCCCCCACCATTTTTGAATCTGCTCTTTCTTGGTTGCTGCCTCCGCCTCCGTCTCCATCTCCATCACTGTCCCCATTTCTGTCTCCATCTCCGCCTCTGCCTACGTCCCCGCCCTGGTCCCCGTTCTCATCCCAGTCTCCAACCCATCCCCATCCCCGTCAATTATCAACTAGGAGCATCACGGCAGCCCAGCGGCATTGCTGCATTGAAGACGTTACTGCTTAGTGCCTTTGTGAGGAAGTTAGCTCGTTGCTGGCGGGTGTCAACGCACACAATATGAACAACACCTGCAGCCACACGCTCACGCTCAAAATGATGCTTCACATTGATATTTTTTGTACAAGTGTGGTGCATTCCATCATGCTCATCAATAGCTTTCGTCCTTTCATTGCCGCAGCGCAAAGTAATGCACTGAATGGGAACACCCAACTGCTGCAACAAACAATACAGCCAGACACTCTCACAGGTTTGTGCACCAACAGTGACATACCCTACTTCACTAGAGCTGCGTGCCACACAACCCTGCTTGCCAACTTTCCATGAGGTCTCATGATGTCCCACCGACGAGAAGTACATAGCTGCGTGCATCTGTATCATGGACCTCTTGTGATTTGTGTCCTTCCTGTCGACCTGTATTGTTTACTCTGACTTGCCAATCAGAAAATAGTCCTAGACCTATTTTCTGGCAGGCAGGGATTTCTCGGTGAGCCATGCCAGACGGTCGACAGCCCAAAACCCAGGCGTCGTCTGTTTCGCCTGAAAACTGGACCATACCATAATACCAACGCTACGAACGCAGTCGTGCGGTCAAAAACAGCTAGAAAAATTGTATCGAAGATTTATGACTGCCCAAACCCAGGCAGTGCCTACGGTGGTCCATTGTGCCAAACCGTGCCACACAACCTGAAACATGGACCCTAGACAGAGCATGACGCTGCAGGCGCAATAGCGTTGTCAGATTCAGCGTTGCATGCATGTAGATAGCCTCTGCGGTGGCAGTGACCGCCGGTGGCTCGACCGCCAAGGAGGCCTGCCGATGGATCTGAGCACGTTGTCGTAGGGAGGAGGCTCCAGCAAACTGCGTGTAGGCCTCAGTGTGCGTCGGTTCCACCGGACGACATTCCAGCGGCGTCAAGTCTCGCCGTCAGTCATCTGCACGCCGATGTACACAATCCGGGAGGACACAACAGAGCACAATGAGAGATGCGGCAAAAGCAACACTCCCCCATGACTCACAGGCGCAGCGCACATGGGCGGACAACGTCACATTCAATAGATAGACTCCCCCAGGGCACATAGAGACGTAGGCGAGGACAACGAGTGCAACTCACAGACGCACGCCGAATGAACTCACAACCTTCTTGAATAAGTCGCGCTTTAGTGCCTTGGTCAAGAAGTCAGCCAACTACCGTGCTGTTTCAACCCACACAATGTTGATGCTGCCGTCATGCAACAACGAATGTACATAGTGATACTCAACATTGATGTGCTTTGTCCGTGTGTGATGCACGCCGTCATTGTCGGCGATGGCCATGGCACTCTCATTGTCACAATGCAATGTGATGGATACGACGGTCTGACACAACTCGAACAACAGACGATGTAGCCACACGCTCTCACATGTGCCTAAGCCAAGGGCTATGTACTGAGCCTCAGCAGTGCTACGTGCAATGCACCCTTGCTTGCCACTGCGCCAAGACACTACCGTGCCGCCAATCAGAAAGATCCAGCCTGTGCGGCTCTTACCGTCAGGACTGCCGGCCCACTCACTGTCGGTGTAGCCCATCACGACAACAGACGGCTGTCGGCGGAACATGAGACATCGCCGTGGAGTTGAGACGACATAGCGTAGTACTCGGATCGCGACCTCGAAGTAGAGGTGACGCGGCTTGTGAGAGAACTGAGCCAGGAGGTTGACGGTGAACGCGATGTCTAGACGCGTCGTCGTCGCCAGGAACAACAGTTACTCGATGACGTGCAAATACGCAGTCACGTTTATCACGGCTGGGTCAAAGCTCTTGAGCATCGCCTAACCATTGGGCGACATGGGTGAGGATGCTCTCGGCACGAGGGGCAGATCCTCAACAAAGCGCCCGGATAGGGTATGGGCGTAGGCACCCTGATGGACATGCAGTATGCCCACGGAGCGATCATGCTCAAGCTCCATAGCCCTGAAAGACTCACGCTGGCCCGAAGTCCTTGATCTGGTAGGCAGCGTGCACTAGGTCCTTGATCCGCTGGATGGCAGCTGTATCCGGTGATGCGATGAGCAGGTCGTCGACATAGACCAAGACAGCGACGAGTGTCTGACCTCGCGGGCTGATGAATAGCACGGGATTGACAGAGCTGCAAAGGAGGCTGTNAGAGGGCCTTCTGCAGCTTCCAGACCTTGCCAGAGCCGTCGTCGAAGCCTAGAGGCTGCATCATATAGAGCTCCTTGCCCTCCAGTGAGCCATGGAGGAAGGCGTTGCTCACATCTATCTGATGCAGTTCCCATCCATCCTGGGCAATCAGGCTGAACAACGCCCGGCTGGTGGAGAACCGACCGACCGGGGTGAAGATCTGGTCATAGTGGATCCCAGGGACCTGAGCAAACCCCTTGGCCATGAGACGGGCCTTTTACTTATCCAGAGACCCGTCTGGCTTCTACTTTCGTTGGAGAATGCACTTGGCACCGATGGCCTTGCTGCGCGGGGGAAGGTCGACGAGCTCATAGACGTGATGTTGCCGAATGGCCGCTAGCTCGTCAGCACATGAAGCTTCCCAGTTAGCGGCCTTGGGAGACGCCCGAGCCTCACGTAGGGTGGCTGGGTCCTCTGGTCGCTCAGTGGGGCAGACAGTGAGGGCGTGCGCATCCCATGCACCTGGTGGCATTCACATGAGTACTGCCGCAATGGCATACCAGTGTTACTGATGGAGCAGGGTATAGCCCTGAGCTGACCCTGGATGTAGGTTGGCGATGACTAATAGTGTGGCCAAGCCGAGTGCCTTGGTGCTGGGGTCCCCACTCACGATCGTGGGAGTGGATCTGACATGAGGTGAGGATCCTCGTGGAATGACAGGGGGTTGTGGGGTGAGAGAACGTGTGGAGGTGGCCTGAGTGCCAACTGTCGGCCTGGCTCTGAGGCTCCTGCCCGGACCACGTGTGTAGCGCGCCGATACAGAGGGGGCAGCCGGCCCTGAGGCGCCGACAAGCACAGATGAGAAGGCCGGGACCGAAGGGCCGGTGGATACGAATGGGGCAGCCGGCCCTGAGGGGTTGACAGAAACAGATGGGGCAGCTGGTCCTGAGGGGCTGGCAGACATGGACGGGGTAGCCGTCTTTGAGGGGCTAGCGGACATGGGTGGGGACGCCGGTCCTGAGGGGCTGGCAGGCATGGGCGGGGTAGCCAGCTCCGATGGGCTAACGGATATGCGCAGGGAAGCCGGCCCTGAAGGACTGACAGACTCGGACGAGGCAGCCGACCCTGAGGGGCTGGCGGACACGGACGGGGTAGCCGGCCCTAAGGAACTGGCAGACTCGGACTGGGCAGCCGGCCTTGAGGGACTGGCGGACATGGACGGGGTAGCTGGCCCTGAGGGACTGGCGGGCACGGATGGGGCGGCCGGCCCTGAGGGGCTGTCGGACACAGATGGGACAGCCGGTGAAGGTGGGCCCGCAGGTGCAGATGATGGAATGCCCGGACGCAGTAGGACGGAGGACGGACCCACCACTCCCCCACGCAACGGGAGGAGCATCGATGCACCAGAGCGAACGAGGTCGTAGGGAAACAGGTCCTCAAAGAAGAGGGCATCGTGGGACTCGACGATGTTGTATCGGGTGGGATCTCAAAAACGCCAGGCCTTTGACTGACGAGAGACGCCTAGGAAGGTGCACAGTCGACCGCGAGGCTCGAGTTTGCCACCCAGGTGCGGGGCAGGCAGCCACACAATGGCTACGCAGTCCCAGATACGAGTCAGACGAAGGTCGGCGCGTTCTCCACACTAGTGCTGGTATGGGGTGGACTGACGAGGAATGGGTCCATGGGGAATCCGGTTCCAGACCCACGTCATGTAGGTCATGGCCTCAAATTAGAAGCCGTCAGAGAGGCCGGATTCGACTCGCATGGTGCAGACGGTGTCGACCATGGTNGATGGAATGCCCGGACGCAGTAGGACGGAGGACGGATCCACCACTCCCCCATGCAACGGGAGGAGCATCGATGCACCAGAGCGAACGAGGTCGTAGGGAAACAGGTCCTCAAAGAAGAGGGCATCGTGGGACTCGACGATGTTGTATCGGGTGGGATCTCAAAAACGCCAGGCCTTTGACTGACGGGAGACGCCTAGGAAGGTGCACAGTCGACCGCGAGGCTCGAGTTTGCCACCCTGGTGTGGGGCAGGCAACCACACAATGGCTACGCAGTCCCAGATACGAGCCGGACGCAGGTCGGCGCGTTCTCCACACTAGTGCTGGTATGGGGTGGACTGACGAGGAATGGGTCCATGGGGAATCCGGTTCCAGACCCACGTCATGTAGGTCATGGCCTCAAAGTAGAAGCCATCAGAGAGGCCGGATTCGACTCGCATGGTGCAGACGGTGTCGACCATGGTGCGGTTCCACCACTCAGAGACGCCGTTCTGGGCTGGCGTGTAAGGCGTCGACGTCTCATGATGGACACCACAGGAGGCGAGGAAAAGGGTGGTCTTCCCCAGAAACTCACCCCCACGATCAGAGCAGAAGCGGCGGAGGGACCGACCATTCTCGCTTTGAGCGTAGACAAGCCAATCCGGAATGGTGGGAGCAACGTCGCTTTTCTACCTCAGGGAGAAGACCCAACAATAGCGAGAGTAGTCGTCTGTAAGGGTCAGGACGTAACGACCGTGCTCACAGACGGACTCTGTTGGGAGAGGACCCATGACATCAGAGTGAACGAGGTCGAGCAGGGCGGACACTCAAGAGGCAGAGAGGGGATAGGTAGAACAATGCATCTTGCCTTGAGCGCAATCAATGCACTCAGTGGGACACGGCAGACGAAAGGAGGCTGAGTCAAGACCTGTGGCTGGCTGTGTGCGAAGCATGCTTTCAACAGCGGCAGAGTGGACGTGACAGAGGCGGCGATGCAGGAGACGTGTGTGCTGCGGAGACAAAGTGCTGGTGACAAACACGTTGCCAGTATCTTTCAACGAGGAGGAGACAGAGGTTGGAGCGGACAGGCGCGGTACATGCCACAAGTTGCCACGGGTGGTGGCATGCAGAATGACACGACCGGATGGATGCAACGACACGGTGTCCACCACACGTGAATGCAGAATGTCCATGCTCATGCGATCAAGGGAGGTGACAGACAGGAGGTTGAGCTCAAAGCGAGGCACAAAGAGAACATCAACCGAGAAGACATCACCCGCTGGACCACAAAAATGAACGACGCCGACACCACAAACGGACAATACCTGGCCAGATCCCGTCCGAATCCCGGTGACATCGGTGACGGGACCGAGAACACTGAAGGCCTCGCGCGAGGCCGTCATGTGATGCGTGGCCCCGGAGTCGATGATCTAGGTCTCTGACGGATCCTAGACCGGTGAGGCGAGGTCGCTGACAGTCACATGGCAATGGGTGAGCGACGCTGACGAAGTGGACGGAGGTGCAAACCGCGAGTGCCAGTCATCTAGCCAGATGACATCGTCTCGAAAAGGAGCGGGAGGACAGGGCACGGCAGAGGACTCGACGGATGGAGATACATGACATGATCGCAACACCGACTCTGTCATGCAGGGTGGGGAGGGACTAACGACTACGCAAATCGTACTTCCCTGGGGAGGAGGGTGAGGAAGGTTGAGCTGGAAGGCGATGAACTGCTCCAGCTGGCGCTCGCGGGCGGAGGGTCCGACAAAGTAGACCGACTGCGGTGTGATGGTGTCGGACTCTGGGAAAGGAAAGGATGGCACTGGGGACGGAGTAGCGGGTGCGGAAGGCTATGGAGGAAGCTAAGGTGAGGCCGTCACGGGGGGCGCGGATGCGACAGGAGCAGCGACGGTCATAGCGCTGGTGGCAAGGTGGCGCTCGCGCTGGCGACGCATGGTGGCGATGACCCGAGCCTCATCAGTCGAGAGTGGACACGTGTACCATCCATGTCCTGACTGGCCACAGTTGTGGCAGTGGAGGTTGGTACTATCTGATCCGCTGGTCTGCTGCTGAGTCCCTTTGACCTTCTTGGCCTTTTTCTTCTTCATTCTAGATGAGGGGGCGATGGAAGATGCTGCTGCTACTTGGACGGCGAAAGTCACTGAGGCAACGACAGGAGAGGCGACGGCATGGGAGGCGAGGGACTCTGTGCGGTGGATGTGCGACTCCTGGCGAGCTTCCTCGATGCGGAGAAAGAGCTCGTACGTCCAGGGTATGAGAGTATCCTGGGCAGCCATTGCGGTGAGAACGTCCTGGGAGTAGTGAACGAAGACATTGGAGAAGGACTCGGTGGCGCCGCGCTTGATGGTGACGAGCGCGGAGAGAGGGGGTGGTGTGACGTCTCCGAGGCGGTGGAGTAGGTCCTCGGCACGCTGCCAATAGGACATGACCGTCTCAGTCTTCCCCATGCGAAGGGAGTTAAACTCCCGGAGGAGACGGTTGGTCTCAGCATCACTGGACAAGCGATGAGGGCGCGTGAGTACGTGCCAGGCTGCTGTTGGGTCTGGGAGGGCTCTGGTGGTGAGATCGCCGAGGAAGGGAATATAGGCGAGGCGTGTGGCTGGAGGGGCAACAGGGACGAGAGCACGCACAGCACGACCGGCGTCGTAGACCTCGTCAGCCTGGGTGGAGTCGAAGGACATGACATAGTAAGGCCATAGGCCCTCGCCTTGTGCCCAGATCCGGAAGCTGAGTTCCAAGCTCCGGAACTGGTCGCCAGCCTGAAGCAACAACGGTTGGGTTTCGAAGTCCTTTGGCCTACGGCCGGCACCCAGAGTGGGGCCTAGGACTGACGTCAACGTATGTTGTTGGCGTATGGTGTGTTACTGTGCCAGGTATTACGTGGCGAAGGAAACCGCAGGGCTCGCGTATCCTGGCGGAGCGAACGGTGCTTGTTGACGTTGGTATGGCTGCTGCGGCGGCTAATGCTGCTGCAGCGGTGGCGGCTGCTGATTCTGATGCTACAACTGCTGATGCTATTGCTGCGGTGTCGGCTGCTGATGTTGCTGTTGTGACTATTACAGCGGCGGGGGTGGCGGCAGTAGTAGTGCTGCTAGCTGCTATGCCAGCGTTGCGAGCTGCTGGCGTAGAGCGGCGAGCGGATCTATTGAGTAAGAATGTCTGACGACAGAGCCTTCAAGGTGTTGGCACTGTTACTGTTGCTGCTTTCAGTAGTGGCTGTTGCGGAAGCCGCTGATGCGTCCGCCACAGGAGGTCAACAAGAGTTGATGCAACTGCAGCTGCTGCTGCTGCTGCTACTGAAGGTGTGGCTGCTGCTCCTACTACTACTGTTGCTGCAAGTTAATTACTTTAGCTATTGGTGCGACTCCTACTGTTGACGTTGTTACTGCTGTTGCTGGGATTGTGGCTACAGCAGCCACTGCTGCTGCTGCTGCTGCTGTTAGGCTGCTACGTGCTCCTGCGGCTGCCGTGGCTGTTGTAGCGGCTGTGATTGTAGCAGCAGCAGCTGCAATAGCTCCTGCGGGGTGGGGGATTGTTTTGCAGTTTTTTTCTCTGGTTGTACAGCGAGCTCGCTGCTCGCTGCAAGCCGCGAGCAGCGAGTAGTGAGCTCGTTGCTCGCTGCCCGCTGCTTGCTGCAGGCGGCGAGCAGCATGCCCGTTGCTTGCAGCTCGTAGCTTGCTGCGGGCAGCGTGCTACAAGCAGTTGTGATTGCAACCGCTGTTGTTGCAGACTGAAGCTGCTGCTACAGCGAGCTGCGACTTACTGCTACTATAGCAGCTGTTGCTGTTCGCTGCAGGCTACTACGAGTTGCTGCTCGCTACTACTACTGCTGCAGCCGGCTGCTGCTGCTGCTCGCTCCTGGCTGCTACGCTCTACTGCCACTGCTCTCACCGGCTGCTGCTGCTGCTTGCTGCTCCTGCAAGCCACTACGGGCTGCTGCTGCTGCTAGCTATCGCGAGTTGCTGCTGTTGAGTACTACTGCTACTGGCTGCTGCAGCTACTACTCGCTGCCGCTGCAAGCTGCTGCTACTGTTGCTGCTTGCAGTACATTCACACCTGGTCGACGTACGTCGTCGTCGCGATGCCTAACGTCGCTGGCCGCTCACCTCCTCGCGTCACGCGTGGGGGTCTATGCTGCTGAAACCTTTCCCCTGGCCCAGTGGTCATGGGGAAAATTTTGACGCCGCCACCAAGCTGGTCAATGCTGCCGGAAAAGATCCGGTAGCATTTCCCCTGGACTAGTGCGTATGGGGGTCGGCCGGCGTTTTCTGGCACCTGTACGCCAGTCTTCTGCTGCTGCTACTACGCTGTGGCTCTGATACGAAGCTAGAAATGCTAAGCAGCAGGTTGGGGCACCAGCATTGTTGATGCAACGTGCGGGCTTCCACGCTCATTGCTTAGTCTGCTGCCCCCTTAGTCCGTTGCTCTAGAGGCTAAGTTTAAATGCTCTGGGTTTGTTACTCAGAAGTGCGCGCGCCAGTGTTAGCGCCAGAAAGTAGCTCAAAATTGGAAATAACTGATTAGGAGTGAAGAATGAACAACAATGGGAGATCCCTCCAAGTTCTAGCTCCCCCTCCCAGCTCTGGAGAGCTTGTTACTCAGCTAACCAGCCAATCAGAAAATAGTCATAGACCTATTTTCTGGCAGGCAGGGTTTTCTCGGTGAGCCCTGCCAGATGGTCGACAGCCCAAAACCCGGGCATCGTCCGTTTTGCCTGAAAACGAGACCATACCATAATACCGATGCTGCAAACGCAGTCATGCAGTCAGAAACAGGTAGAAGAATAGCAACGAAGAGTTATGACTGCCTGAACCCAGGCAGTGCCTACGGTGGTCCATTGTGCCAAACAGTGCCACACAACATGAAACATGGACCCTAGGCAGAGCATGACGCTGCAGACACAATAGCAAAGTCAGATCCAGCGCTGCATGCACGTAGACAGCCTCTGCAGTGGGACCGACCGCTGGTGGCTCCACCGCCAAAGAGGCCTGCCGATGGAGCTGAGCACATTGACGTAGGGAGGAGACTCAAGAGAACTACGTGTAGGCCTCAGCGTGCGTCGGCTCCACCAGTCGACACTCCAGCGGCATCAAGTCTCGCCAAGTCATGTGCGCGCCGATGTACAGAAGCCGGGAGGTCACAACAGAGTACAATGAGAGATGCAGAAAAGCCAACAACGGACTACCAGCTAGGAGCTGACCGACGACTGCCCTAGAGTTCTGGACACAGTCTAGGACCTCCTGTTGTTTATCTACAGGTTGTAGGAGTTTATCGGTGGACTGGCCGTGGGCTCGATTTGCATGTCTTTGCATTGTGTGTCTATCAGTTGATGCCAGATACATGCATGTGATAAGTCGTAACGTCCGGCTTGTGATTCTGCACGTCTAGGTTCAGACGGCGTAGCATTCTGACATGTCTACGGTGAGTTACGGAAAAAATAGTGGTTTTGGCCCGGTTTTAGGACAGACCTTGTGCTGCCGCATGCGACACCCGCCGTGCGCTGCGGCAGGTACTTATGCCATGGACTTGTCATTGCACTCTCCGAAATGTGCAAGGAAACACGGTGGCTTCGCAATTTGCTTGATGAGATCAAGGCACCCCAAGAGAAAGCAACAATTATCCGCATCGAAAACCAGAGTGCCATTGCCATGGCAGAGGACGACATGATCTCCAGGCGTACAAAGCACGTCGATTTTTGGTATCACTACTCACGTGACCTTGTCGCCAAGGGTATCGTGGAACTGGAGCACGTCTCAACCACGAAAATGCTTGCGGACTTCTTGACAAAGCCGCTAGACAGCGACTTGCATGTTGCAGGCGCTCAAGGAATCGGCATGGTGGACGCAGGAGAAGAGAACCAAAGACCAAGACATCTGACGTGCACAAACACAACACAAAGCTACGGGTTCATGCGGATAAAAGTTACCACAGTAG
>SZWC01007793.1:74735-109112 GCA_023375785.1 Penium margaritaceum | reverse complement strand
CCCCCCCCCGCCCTGCCAGCCGTTTCCAACAGGCAGGCACGCACCTGGGTCCAGTAGATGGAGAACACGAGCAGCAGGAACGGCGTCCCAAACGCACGCTGCAGCCCACCAAGCCACGATACCAACATCGTTCCTCGTGCGTGGCAGCCGCGGTGTTACACTGCCCTCTCCTTGAGCTCAACCAACCACGCGTGCGCTCAATTCACCACCTGTGAGGGGCCCAGAGGACTCCAACAACCAAGTCGGGAGGAGTTGCTGAGAGGGAGGAGTCGGGCTCCTAACACCGTTAACGTAGTACCAAAATGTTAAGAATACGTGTTTGCTGCACGATACTTGTGACGGAAAGAGGGCCAGGTGTTGCGGTGCGGTCATGAGTCGAGGCAGGTGCAGTGTCGCCCCTTGCGACCAGCACACTGTAAAAGAACCAATGCTGCTGCTCCTGCTGTTGATGCTGCTGCTGCTGCTTCTGCTGCTCCTGCTGCTCCTGCTTCCCTTTCTTCTTCTTGTGCTGATGCTGCTGCTGCTGCTGCTGCTGCTGTTGCTGGTGCTGCTGCTCCTACCGCTGATATGGCCACCACTGCTCTGCTGCTGCTGCTGCTGCTGCTGTTGCTGCTGCTGCTGCTGCTGCTGATGCTGCTGCTGTTTCTGCTACTGATGCTGCTGCTGCTGTTGCTGTTGCTTCTGCGTCTACTGCTGCAGCTGCTGGTGCTGCTCCTCCTGCCGCTGATGTGGCCTTTGCTGTTGTTGCTGCTGTTGCTTGCTTGCTGCTGCTCCTCCTGCCTGCTGCTGCTGCAGCTGCTGCTGCTGCGGCTGCTGCTGCTGCTGCTCCTGCTACTGATGCAAGGTGCGAGTGCAGATACGCACAATTGACGGTGCAGCAGCCAATCAGCAAATCCAATTGCCACTCCGTCCGCTTTTACACCATCAAGCCACTGTGCAAGAGCTGCCTCGGGGCCAGCACCAACTGCAACCTTCGTGGGGTGGACTGAGGTGATGTAGGCCTTTCGGCGGGGTGAGGGGCGGTGGTGCGGGGCGAAATGATGGGCAATTAATGATGATTGAGATGCTCGAGCTCAAGCGCCCTGGTCAGACATCCCGTGCAGCACGCACGCAGAACACTCTGCGAGTGTGCTCGGCTGCGCTCCGCTGTGGTGCGCGATCCACCTTCTCCTTTTCCGCCAGGGGGGACGGGGAGGAAGGAGGGAACTGGGGGGGCTGTTCGTGCTGGCGCCGATGTCCTGGGGGACGAAGGAAGCGGAGCGAGTGGTCCCTCCCCACACACACACAGGTAAACACAGGTGGGTCGACAGGGGTCGGCGGTGTGGAGTAGCGGAGAAGGTGAGATGAATGTTGGTTAACTGGGATCAGAGCAGATCCTGCTGGGCCAGATCTGCCGGATCAGAGGGCACGGGGACTACGACCGTCCGTTGCAAGCGCCTAGGAGTGCGGTGGCGGGGCGCACGAGCCGTCCGAGATGGACAGCAGGTTCGCGGGCGAATCCGAGGAGTTGCTGTCGAAGAATTGACGTCGAATTTCCCTGGCCGGCCTGATGGCTCCGGGGATGCTCCAGAGATCGGCGGTGGCGAGGGTGGGCGACGAAAACCGACCAGCTCCCGCGCGCACAACGGTGGTGTCCTGGGGGACGGCCGGAGCAGCCCAGGTCAACTGCGGGGCAACCGGTGGAGACACGGATGTAGCGTCGGAATTCCCATTATCGGCCCTACAAACCACAAGACAACGCGACACACGCGACACAAGCGAGAGTAGGAGAGCGNGGGGGGACGGCTGAACAGAGGGTCAGCAGCTCAGCGGAGGAACGGAGGAAGAGAGAGATCCGCGCACCGCCAATGTGCCCCGGAGTGCCTCTCTCCCTCTCTAACCCGCCACGGAGAGTGAGTGGGGCACGACGACAGCCTCGAGGCGAGCCCCGCGGGCTGCGCCGAGGACCAGGCGGAGAGTGCGGAAGTCAGCTTGGCTAACAGTGATTGAAGCAATCCAAAATTTGGCATAGTTTCCTATGTTCAAATACGACATAAAAACATGAATAGAACCCTCTGCTTCATTGTACAAACGTGTACAAGGCGATTATCTGACAACTGGTTGCTATATTCCGCGACAATGTACGCATGAGGTCATGACTATCGCCTACTGCAAGTTGTAACCTATCAAAGGTGTGACGGTTAGCAATGACCACAGGATTAGTCCGCCGGTCTATGGCATGAGCACCAAGCTCCGACCTCACATAAATTTTGCACCTCTTACATGGCAGTCACTCCGAGCCTTCTAGGGCTAGTGTGATTTGGGAACAAAAAAACATAGAATTACACTAAGACATAGGTGAGAAGCGGTTTGTAGCCTCTTAAAAAGCGAACAATAATAGATCCCTAAAAAAACCATCATCAAAGTTAAAGTCCGAACCTTGATTAAAGAGAACATGGACGCCCATATCACTATTACAATGAAACGTTCATCCAGCAGTTTTGGCCTGCCTAATATTGAAAAAACCTGATTTAATCTCCTGCTAATGGGGAACCAAAAACAATCGAGCACTAGTAGCCTTTAGCAAAACACCTCTTCAACAAACAGAGATGAGAAAAAATTATTTTACCAATTTATCATGTTCTATTATGGCCCTAAATTTTTCTATAAATCAAAGTTTAAATGATATTTGTAAAAATAAATAGTTTTGTTACATCATTTTCATATAAAATGATCACCCTTTGAAGAATATATGCATAATAGATTATCCCTTGGTGCATGTGAGAAACTTGGAGTGGCACTTTAGTTTAGAAATTTTATTAATTTTATAGATATGTAATCTTATTTCAAATTCATTCATTTAATAAATATTTTATATTTTTATAGCAGATTGGATGGATCCATTCTTGACTAGGCCAAAATTGTGATGCTTAGTGATCTCTAACCCTCAAGCACCATGGGCGTCCTTGCCCGATCGACATGGCACGAGATACGCACTACAATCCCCCAGTATCAAAGATATCCGTACTCAACATCTACACGTGAAAATGAAGCCCTTGCGCTCTAATACCGAAGAAGTAGATTGGATACACACCTTCACAAACTAGACCAAAACCATAGTTTTGGCCTATTCAATCACGTATGGTGTCAAATACACTACAATTGACTACTTTAAAGTCAGGTTTAATGTTGTACTATCAATTTAGATGCATCGAACCTTCATACACCCATGTAATATGCGAAGTTCTTAAGATGTCAATGATACACATCAATGTGTGCTAAATGGAAGAAAAACAGCTAAAATCAACTAAATGGCATGATCTAATTAATTTAAAAAATCTATAAAACTCGTATGTGGATCATTTAAAGAAAATAAAAATCTTTTGTCTGTTGTTTCCTTGATGAAAAAACCATATGCACCTAGTTAAAGTGGTATGTGCGCTCATTATCTTTAAGTAATACATAAATTGAAAACATGATCTTGTATTATAATTTGTGCAAGGAGAAAACTTTATTGGTTTGCGGTATGTAATGATTGTTATGAACATCACTTCAATGAGGATGAGGATAGAAATGTATAAATTCGAAATTATTTACGTATAATGCAAACTTGCTCCCCCAAACTCCAAAAGTATCCCAAATTCTTTGCTCTCCAAATGTAGTATGCATATGTAGCCACCTGCTAAAGCGAGCACAAAGGATGGACATGAGGAAAGCTCGCACCCAAAATGGTACCCAGAAACAATGGCCCCTAATTAAAAATCACACATGAGTAACCACCCACATAATTTGACGCCATGCCATCAAAAAAACTTCTTAAAGGATTGGAATTAAAAGTTTCATGCTTTAGCAAGTTTATCTCCTAAGAAAAGTAATAAACGCATAGTGATAATAAATTTTTTAATTTTCATATTCAACTAGAAGAGGTCCTTTCACATGGATTTTCCCCATGTAAATCATATTTTTTAGGTCAAAGTTGGTTCACGAGACATCGAATTCGCCTTGAGTTTTGTGAACTAATTTGCAACTGAATTTTTGGACAAGAACAGCGATCCTCATAAAAAAAACCTTTTTCCATGTTTGAATTAAGTCTTAAAGCACCCTCTCTGATTTAATTCCAAGCCTTGAACCCTCATATCAAGATGAAATGGTCAATCACCGTGCTCATGGTGAAATGACAATTGGGATTGATGAAGGATGCTTGTCCCTTGATGAGATAAATTTTAATGAACTAAAAGAAATGTGTTCATTTCAATTGATGAGAGAATGGGCAACTAGAGAATAAATGAGGAAATGGGGTCATTTAACTGTACACCATGTGGACTATGGCCACCTTTGGAGCTCCCTTGCTTGACTTTGATCAGAGGGATGAAAAACCATGGAACGGGGCAAAGCTACATGACACCAATGGGCAATTTTCTCTTTGGGCCATGATTGTAGACTACCTGAAATGGAATCCAGTTGAAAAGTCTTGCTTCGGCAGGGGTAATGTATGTCTATTAGCTCAGGAGGGTAGGTTTTAAATTCGTGCGAATCTGTGCGCATTATCGCTTGATTGTTTTGAATAAAGTACTATCCAGTCGAATGCTTCCTTGGACCAGTTGTCGGTCAATGGGATGAATCGACGAGCCTCCGTACAAGATGCTGCAATCCACCTGAGGGTTGCGGCTAAGGCCGGTGTCACATCGAACGAACTCAACTCACCGCGGGAAGTCGCGGTGAGTTGAGTTCGTTTGGCCGATGACCTAGTTCGTCGCAAACCGCGTCGAACGTGCTCGATTTCCTCGATGGCGCACACTTTTCCGCGTCCAAGTTCATTCTGCATGTGTGTGACACAAGCCGCTCGCAAGTAGCATACATATTTTGAAATTTGTTTTTCCCATTCTCGTCAAGGTGAAGTGACGTCGTGCATCCAATGACGTGGCCCAGTTCGATAACGTCACTGTCCAAGTAAGGACAAGCAAATTTAGTCCGCGGAGGTTCGGCCGACAAGTTTTTTTCCGAAAATTCCGTGACCTTGGAGAGTTGCGACGAGTTGCTAGACCTCGAGGGGTGTAGCAACTTTCTAGCAACTTGTCGACGGCGCCCACCAGTTCGCGCGTTTATCGAGTGGTACGACTCGACAACATGGGTCAACGCTGACAGTCTCACGTCAAAAAAATTCTGGAAGTTCCTGTCAGTGCTAACCCGCCGATGCGAGTTGCAAAGGGCGCCGGTGTGACCGCAGATGCCCAACGACGACTTCCAACTCATCGTTTTTTCAGGAGAGGGCATTCCGAACGCGGCTCGGAGTTGCTACGGGGCGATGTGACACCGGCCTGAAGAAGTTCTAGAAGTCGGGATGGCGGTCGCTCCAATAAGATTTCCCGAAAATGTGAGTTAGCGAGGATGAGCTGGATCTTCAAGACTTGGTTTTCAACCCGCCGTACCCAGAAGTTTGGGCTCCCCGTCATTGATCCAATCACATCTACGTACAAGACTTGGTTTTCATCCCGAAATCACCAGAAGTTTGGGCTCCCCGTCATTGATCCAATCACATCAAAGTACAGAATTCAAATTAAGGAGATAAAATAAACAATGAATACAAATTAAAACGCTCAAAGGATTTCATAACTTTAATTTTCTAACATGAATGCATCCTCAACATTCCTTAGTAATGTTTTGTTAGCTACCTTTTTCAAACCCTTTACATTCGTCTTCTTTTATTGTCTTGATGCTACGAGATAAATTTTAAAACTAATGAAAACTAAAAATAATCATTATCACTATAATATTCGTCCAAGTGGGAATCCTTTTGCTTCCATAGTTTTCAACCTAGAGCCAGCTTCTATGAAGACGCACCTGTTATGTGATTCAAGTAATTTCAAGCCCCCAAAACGTGCAAACCATGTCCAAGATGCTTTCTCATCATACTCCTAGGCACACAAAACCAAAAATCTTGCCCTAGAAGCATCGATTTTGATGACACGTCATTTCTACAACTACTTTTCGTCCACAAATGAACGTTCACAAAATTTGAATGAAATGAAAAAAATAATCCAATATGAAATACGGAAAAACAAATTAATTCCTCTCTTCTTCTTGTCATGATAATACCTTTGTTTATGGAGCTCGTTATCTGTTTTGGGGGATGATTCCTTTCAGGCCTTTTCTATGGTACGCTTGTCGTATACCCACTGACTTCGCAACTCAAGGACGTCGTACCTAGTATTCGCACAAAAAAGAATGGTAGCTCCATTTTGGCATAAAAATACGTACAACGTCCAGGAAATGTACACAATACTCTTCAGGGTCATTGATTAAAGCAATTTATTTGCACCATGCCAAAAATCGTATGGGGGACGATATAATTCTCTGCATACCCACTTTCCATGCGGGCCAGCGGAGGACAGCAACATTGAAACAGGACCCCATGGTAGCCTCGCGCACCAAGGACAACGTGGCAGTCGTCAGTGCCAGTACACCACACGTTTTCGAGATTCCACCCTGACTCGGCGTCTTTGTCATTGCGGACCACCATTGGTCCAGTGCATATGCGACACTCCTAAGCGTCCAATGATCGCGGGCTGCTCGCGCGCCTATTGCAAGCACCATCCATCCTGTGCAATTTATATTACGAAGCAAACTTCACCGCTCAAACTCTCGACATGAACGTTGAACCGAAAAGTGGTACGTTGAAGAAGGCAGAGAGATCAATTCTACATTCCGCTTCAGGACGTCGGAACGTCATGTCTACAACGCCGTGCTTCCTGGCCCTAGCCCTTATTACGACGTAAATAGTACTGTTAACCATCGCAAACCAACGACATGTCTTCCGAGGGGTGCTTGAACTGCGGAGCAGGTAGAGGGTGGAGTACTCAATATCATGTGGACCCCTTTGTTGCCCACCAAGCATGGGTCGCAATCAAGGAAGCATGGGACCGCAGACAGGCATGTACGAGGAGCGTACATGGCCGCCATCTGCCAGAGTCCACATGGCCCGCAACACCTGAAGCCATGGCACAGTCCCTCGACAGGCCATTGCCCAGTGTGAGGCCATTGAAGAGCCCAGACGTATGGGAGCCATGGATCTCATCCGAGCCTAACTCTCCATGTGGATATAACCGCTCCTAGAGCACGTACAAATATAGAGCTGGAAATCGCCACTAGCCATCTCCAATGACAGTGTTGTACACTGTACAAGACATGGGTCGACTGGTGCATGGACATGAGGACACCGAGCCTAGTGACGTTACGGTCGTGCGTACTCGTTTGTACACCGAGCGTACATACACATGGGGAACTGTTTCAAGGATCTACCGATGGGATGAAGTTGGCGCATGGGGCGGCAAACCTGCCATAACTAGCAGGCCACATCTCAATCCCATGCAAGTGAAGGAGGCATGCTCTACCATCAAGGCTCACTGGGACACGCTCCTTGCAACGGATGTCCAACCTAGTTGGGTCAACGATCCATGCGAACCAGAGACCATGTGCTGGAGTTTGGGTGTCCGCATGCCAACTACGCATCCACCAAACACCACTAGGCATGATAGCCTCAGTGGTTGCTTTGGTCATGTTTTCATCTCTTCCTCGCCAACGGAACCAATGTTGTCTTCTCCGCATGTGCCACAGAGAATGTATTCAGGGTTTACCACTACCATGAAGTGTGTACAATGTATGCCTCTTCATTGAACCCTAAAAATCAGTGGACATGTGGTACATCTTTCATTAATTTCTTGAAGTATGTGACCACTTACGTCTCCTTGGGGTAGGGAGTGGTCATGCTGAACATGTATGCACAACAACATTGTCTGTGTGTCCACTAGTTTTTTAGGGTTTAGGTATGCATTGTACACAAAGTGGTCATGGCGTACATGTTTGTATGCTTTCATACACTGTGTGACTACTTTCTATGAGTATTCGTGCCCTCAAAATTCACTCATGAAATGTAGGTGTTGTAGGTAGCCGGCTCTACACTGTCCACGACTGTCTAGCTGTTATTCGTGTACAATACTAATACATTCCTAAAGACTACCTACTTCGTAACATGGAGGTTTTAGACCATCATGCTAGTGGCTTAATTATAAATAAGTGTCTGTACTATTAATGACCAAGGTTATTACGCTTGTAATTAGTGAGCAGGTGTAGCAAAAATAAAGTGAGAGTGGAGGAGTCAACTGAGCTTCACAACATCTTCCACAACATCAAGCCCAGTACAATAGAGGCGCTAGGTCACATGTGCTGATCCACAACTGAACGTACACAGGTAAGCTGTTCATAAAGCAGATGACCTCACAAGCATGGCACTATGCACATCCACTCAACTCTAGGCACGCATCATAGAAGACTTCCCCAGATGGGGACGTACACATGCCCGTGCATGGGTTGGCCACTTGATATCTGGCCTCCTCCACCTCTCTCTTCCCTAGGTTGAGACCAGCCATCTTGGAACACATCACTTTTGCATCCTTCATTGCACATCCCGTGCCGTGGGCCACATGTGATATGACCCTGTGCCGGTGCCATTTGGGCCTTGGTTGCCACTTGACCACCGTCTTTAGCAGGACATGGATCTGCCTCACCTGCACAGAACGAGAAAAGTGCACATAACAAAGTTATTGCTGGTGAAGAACAATGGCATTCACCATGGCTCAACAATGCATGACACACAATGTAGCATTATCTGTGTTCACACGACCTCTACGCTTCCTCTTGCGTAGTATGGGTTCCTCGTCCCCGGGCATGTCTGAGTGGGAGGAGCCATCCGTCGACTCCCACTCTTTTGTCTCAGTCATCTCATAGTCTAAGGCACTATCTTCGTCTGACCAGTAGGACGAGGAGAAATCGGTCTGCAGGATTCCTAGGGTTGTCAATCTGGGATGAGAATGCGGGGTCTGCTGCATCTGCAGCACCACCTGCAGCACCACTTTCACCTACCGTGGCTCCCGCTGCAGCCACGGCAGCCTCATTCGATGCATCACCACCACCACCGTCTGCACCCGTGGTGGCTGCTCTTGTTGCTTCTGATGCGCCTCCTTCTGCTGCTGCTGCTGCTGCTACACGTTGTCGTCCACCATCACCTCGCACACCGCGTCCCGAGGCAAGTTGTTTGGCACGAGTAGCAGCTACGTTGGCGGGCAAGAGAGCAGGTGGGTTGGTGCATTTTTGGGGGCCATCTCCAGACAGACCGCAATGGCTGCAGATGCGGTCCCTCTCGTGACGGTCGTACCGGTCCTTGCACTTAGACTTGGGCCTCCCAGCACCACGATTTTTTCCCGACGGTCCCCATCCAGTATCTGCGTATTGCACCTCGCGAAGGTTCACCCCGGGCATGGGGTGACGGTAGGTTCTCTTCTAGGTCATCTTCGTGAGGTGGATGTCGACGTACATGTCGGGGTTGACACCAGCGTCCTATAGCAGACTCACGGCGTGCTGGCACGGTAATCCGTACTTGGCCCACTGGCCGCATCTGCACTTCTTGGCGCTGCAATCGACTTCACGGCCGGAGAGACTCTTGGGACCCGAGACCGTTCAAGACAGTGGACCAGCCGGGATGATGTCGTACTCCCGCACCTTCTATGTGTAGCTCTTCACTTTTGCTTCCATGAAGGGGGCCAGCGTCGTCTCACAGTCATGCGTCAGCTTTCGCCAGTCTGCAAACAGCTTCTGCACCCACACGTACAACAGGGCAAATCAGTGAAAGGGGTATAGATGGCGGATGTCCATGATACGAGCGTTCAGGGACTCTGCCTCGTTGTTGGTTGTGTGACCGCCACATGCCACGTGGATGTAGACACGGCTCCACGTTGGGAGGGGAATGCCCGGTTCTGCACCTCCGCCGAAAAGGTACTACATGCCTTGCACGGATGCCTTCTCCAACTCCTCCTGTTCGCGCTTGAACTCCCTTGCCGTGAACGCATGCGCGAGGGTCCAAAAGATGTCTGCGGCCACACGGCCCGCCATGGACTTGAATTTCTCGTGGATGTGTTGCGCACAGCATGTGTGCGTAGCACCTGGCATTTCTATGGCCACAGTAGCCACCATCCTAGCGTCGGGATCGGAGATGACGGCTGTCCCTCACTCGCGGACAGTGGGATACGCTTCCGACAATTGCTGCATGAACCAATTCCACTTGTCCTTTTCCTCCTGTCCGCATAGCGCCCACGCCATTGGCATAGAGGGGTTGTTGGCGTCCCAGAATTGAGCAATGAGAAGAACCTACTTGAAATCATTTTTTAGGTGCGTCGCATCCATGGTCATGATGTGCCGCACGTTGTTCCAGCCTTCGCGACAAGCACGGGTACCACGAAGGATCGGCAAAAGAGCTTCTTCTTGTCTTGCTCTGCGCATGCGAACGTCCGTGGGTCCACTCATTTCAACTGCACGACGTACATGCCATGGGGAATGTCGTTCAACACACAGGTTTGTAACACATGCATTGACATGTGGGGAAGCGGAACCGGGGGCTAAAACTACTAACCTCTGCAATGTACGCTGGGAAGAGGGACCACCACATCGTCTTCTCACCCATTGTCTTCTCCTGGACAGCCTTCTTTGCACGGTAGACCACCGGGTAGTGCACTTTCATCCTTGTGCGATTTTCAACAATCTGCTGCAGTGCTTTTGTGTCGGTATACGGCTTCTTCTTGATGGCATGCTCAATGTGTCGCAGCACCTATGCAGCCCGGTGTGCCTGGTCACCCTTCTTAGTAGTGGGGGAGCACTTGTGGCCATCCACAAACTCGATGATGGCAACGTTGCCGTGCTTGTGCTGAAAGCACGCCTTTAGGAGCCATGGGCATTCTGCACTCTTCCACAGTCCGTAACGGACTTCAAGGTGAGTTGGCTCACTGCGGACCTAAGAGAGAGGCATGGCGCGGTCGACTGCGTAGTCTTGGACAGCTTCGTGACAGGCCTCCATCTTATGAAATGCCCGTCCGCCTGGAAAATCGGTGCATCTTCCTTTCCATCTACGTGCACGACCAGGCACGGCTTCGACATCGTTGCTAGTCTTCTTCGGGAGGGGTGGCGGCGTCTCCTCGTCATAAGACCCTGCACAAAGAACATGGACGGATAGATGTCACCCGTATCTGTAGAAAACATGCACAACACATACTAATGTGAGTTGGGAAGTGGTCAGCGTACTTTGACATAGCAGGAGGTCCAACCCCGTCGGCGACGACGCCATGTCTACATACAAAGTGGGTTCAACCAACCCGCACGGTAACCACAGAACGGACGGACACGTTGACTGCCTCCTAGTCGCATCGTGCGGTCTTCCACACGGTCTGGGGAGCGCGGAGTCATGCGCTCGACAACATTGACCCGAGTGTTCCACTCGTGTGCCTCCCACTCGGTCCAAAGAAAAGAGGACTCAGGGTGGTAGTGGGAGACGAGGACATCGAGAGGATTGTCCTCGTTGTCGTCAGGGTCGTTGCCAGCGGTGGCGTAGAAAGTGGCGGCCATGTTGGTGAAAAGTGGGTATAACAATGTACATCATGGGTCGTAGTATGCATCCTACCAACCTTCTTCACTTGGAATACACACTCGTTGTTCGCGTGAGGAGGAGGGACATCCCGGAGACCCGTTGCGACGAGGCGGCGACATTGTAGGAACATGTGGAGTACACATCAACAATGGCTCAATGGTCACGACCCCTGCGAACGATGAGAGATAAGGTCTATATCACATGGCGGTTGGCCGACTTCCCAAGACGAGAAATGTCGCAGAGCATGCATGCGGACCGGAGAAATGCTGAGTGCTGAAAAAAACTAGTAATCCTTTCATGCACCTAGGTCATCACCACCAACGAGGGGTGGCATGTCAGGTTCTAGCAAATGACGGTGACAGCATGTCGTCTGTCGTCGAAAAATCCGCCATTTGGTGCCGTTGGCATGTGGACGGCAAGAGGCAAGGTCCAGCTGGCAACATATCGCGTCATTCAGAAATGCTGGATTAGACTCCATTTGCATGTTGTCAAGGACGACAACAACGCACACAACATGCAACATCATGGCACGTTCGGCGTCGCATGTGCATTATCGGGAAGGAAATAATGTGACGTATGGGTTTGCACGTCACACACGTAATACCTTCGGTGATCATTCGAGACTCAAATCACCCCGACGCAAGCGCGATAGAAAGTAGGGAACAACAATTTCTATTCAAAAATGTATGTTGTGTCGGAAGCTGTACTTCAGTTGAAGTCTACGGAAAGGCAGTTCAGTCGGGCACTCTTTCGTGAGTTGTTGAAATGATGACTTAACTCGCTAAAAACTTTAAATTCATATGTCGGATACTCATAGTCGATGAACTAATTTGTATGAGACCAGTGTGGCATGAATCTCTTTGCAATAGTGGGTGCGGCATGCATGATCTCCGGTGCTTCGAGAAAAGTGGGTACAACACAAATTGTTTGTGAAAAGTGAGGACCGTGTCCTAAATGTGCGAGAAATGGCCAGCAGAAAATTCAGAGGCCGAAAAGGTGGGTATAGCGGAATTAGGCCGCCTTTTCTAGGTCTCTCTCAAATCGCAATTTTCTCTTGTTTTCCACTCCGCGGCCAGATTATCTCATTGTTTCCTTTTCCTTTGTTTACTGCAAGGTACAAATGTGTGAGCTTGCACTCCTCAACATGATATCAATTTATGCACCTTCGAGTTCCAACGTAACAAGGCATATGCTGTGTTACCATTCATGGGGACGAATGCAAATTTGACCTTTTGAATGAATGCTGATGAGATTTTTAACAATGGAGTCACTCAAGTGACGAAGGCCTTTGGAAAAATAAAAATATTTGCTTTAACATTCAATGAATTTGAGTCTCTATCCCTCTATCTTTGTAGGATTAAAACATACCGCCTATTCAAGTACGGGCCTCTTGAAATCTCAATGAATTCATCATGTGGTACCTTCAGTATCTAATTTTTTTCTTGGGTAGTAACACCCACGCTATTTGAATTTTGATACCAAGTGTTCCACTGATTGAACGGGCTCTTACATGCTCAATGTTTCAATACTTTACACTCTCATACTCCCTTGTTGTACGCAATATTCATACTTTTGCACTTTTCCATTTACCACTTCCTTCCTGCGTCATGCACCTACACGTGCACGGAAATGTCATTTTGGTCATTTCCTTGTGCTCCACGTTTGTTCACTCGATGGAAAAGGAGACAATTGGAATACAGCATGATGGTCATAATGCATGCATGCGCATGAATCCAACGCATGCTTATCCTGATGTTTTCATTGCCGGTAGGCTCAGGACATCACATCATTAGTGACATCTTCACCCTACTAGTCACATCTTCACCTTGCACACCCCCTTGTGGAAAGATGAGTTTCTTGGTAGCCAACTCTCCACATGCGGTTTTTTCTTATTTACTTACACTTTCTTCTTTTTCTTCGCTTAGGCATGTAAACCTTTAGTTTTTGCATTGGCTGCTCTTTTCAATCCTTCATGTGGAAAACCGTGTCTCTGAGTGATGGAACCAGATCATGGTTTGCAACACCATGAAGTACATGATCTAGGTTCCTCACAAACCACTTCACACCACATTTCCATGCACAAATGCTGGTATGGTTGCCATAACGACTTGCACCTCGCTCTAGGCGAGGGGAGAATGGAATACATATAGGTCCCTTGAGACCAATGGGACAAGAAGCCCTTCCCTAGCTGTCATTTTCGACCATCCCTTGGCGTCTCATCACAGTCCAAGTTGTGGCGCTTCTTTCTTTCAAAGCATTATTGTGTCTTTTGGTTATGTGACAGTCTCTTTTCCAAGAGCAAGTATAGTCATGACATTGCTCGTTGCGACCATTCCTTGGTCTCCTTGGCCTTGGCCTCTCATGCTACGAGTAGCTCATAGGCCAAATGGCCCTCGAGCGAGTTTCCTCACACATATGTGTCTCCTCTGTTGCATGCATCCTTGCCTACATCAGTCTGTGCACCCACTTCTACATCCCCTCCTACACTGCTTCTGGAACCATCGTCCACATCATTAGTGCCTACATCATCACTTATATGAAAACGTGAGACAAATTCCACGCCCGCACCCACATGAGCACGTGAATTGCTACCTCATCCCATAAATTTGTGGCTGTATCATTGCTTGTCTGATCTCATGTATCATCATTTTCCTCATCTCCCGCATCACCTCATACACTATCACTTGTACCATCTCCTACATCATCACCTGATGCAGTTGTGCTATAACTTGATCCCATGCTAGCTCCTTCAGTAGTGGATCTAATAGCTCCTTTGCCCTCTTATGTCCCTTCTCAGCTTAGTCGTGTCCCTAGCGACTGGCTTTGTCCCTTGCAGTGTTCCTCTCACTCTTTTTGTCACTCTTTCTTCACCTGTTCCCCTCATCCTTTTGTCAAAGCTAATGTCCCTGCTCTGGTTCAGCGTCCTCCTGCCGTTGGTCTTGATGTACTCAAGATAGTTGCCGCCGTGGTCCATCCCAACATAACGTCAAGTTACTCCCTCATGTGAATAATGAGGTCAAAGGTGATATTGTGGCTGTTGATCGTCATGCAATCGCATGCACTGCCATGAGAGCCACTGCTCTTGCACTATAGTTATCTCTTTCCAGAGACGGACATTATGTACCAATCCCACTCTGCTCTGGGTATGGCTCCCTTGGATCATGGAAGATATGTGTGACAAAAATACTAGCTCTTATCACTGAGCATGGAATACATGAGGAAGTGCAATCGCCACTCAGTAGCAAAGCCAAAGCTACCAAGTGGAACTTTTGCCACAAAGGAAAAACCAGATAGCTCTACTGAGGAGTGCAATGCTCACCTCAAAACCTTGTCTGAGTCTACTGGTGTGGACTTTGAAGCCACCTCTGTCCGTGTGGAAAATTACACCTCTGCATAGGTGCTTTTGAGTCAGGTGGCGTAGCATGACTATGTGCTACATGAAATGGACATGAACAATACACTCTTGTACAAATGAACTAATAGGAGATCTACTTGGCATGCCACATGGCTATGATGATGGCACAGGATGATTCCGCCGCCTTGGACAAGAATTTCACAAAAACTCACCCTGCAAGGCGATAGATGCCCATTGATGTCATGATGTACCTCTAGGATATCCAATATCCGGTATTTATCGGCACCACCACATGTTCTAATGCTTACTTTTTGGTCAAATGCTTCTCCTAGTCCTCCCAGTGCCAATGTTACCTCCATCTCAAGGCATCCTTGCGTGAAGTCTGAGATGTCATGTCCGCTCCCAACTTGATCCTATGATTTCATGCATAGCCCTCCATCGTCGTTGACAGGTACGAGGGCATCAGTTGGACCCGGGATCACAATGTGCACTGTCGGTCAAGGTGCATCTTCCACATAAACGGTACTTTGGTCCCTTCGAAGACTGGGAAGCAAGGTTGTGTCACATAGCTTCACTAAGGCAAAAGCATGTTTCTTTGGATGCGGGTGTCTGTATGAGAATCTGGTTGTGTTGTCTCACGTCGTATATGTGGCAGCCCATTGGTTGCATCATACTCTTCAACAACAATGAGAGCATATGCTGCATCTCTAAGCACAATGGTATGCATCATGCATACAAGAAGTATATTGTTAGGCCGGTCGGAAGTGAGGTGGTTCACAGTTGAAAGCGGCACTTGTTCCTTTACACGATAGTGGGGTCATGTGGGTGTTTTTGAGAAGCGGAAAGCATACTTTGTTGTTGTCAGTGCCGAAACTCGGCAACGTATAAACAAATGGCGAGTGCGAGAAAGGGGATCAGTCGACTCGTTTGGTGATCTTGCGGTTCGTGTTACGCGAATCCACGTTCTGGTTCGAGAGGCTCCCCGTCGATTTGAGGAGGGGCTTCGAGGACGAATTATTGGTTCGCGAGGTTTGTTGAATTCGTCCGTGGAAACACTGCCCGTAGGCTCAAGACATCGAGGAACATCGAAAACTTGTTCCGGCGAGTCCCGGAAGTGACCTGAAAGTAGTTGTCCGGGTATTTCCTGCGAATTCCCCCCGAGCACGGAAAGAGTGGCCGCAACTTAGTCGCGATGTAGGTTGGGAGTGGCAGAGCACTGTTTAGGCTGCTTCTGGGTTTGGGCCCTGTGTATGCCATCAGCATAACACTTCCCCCCTTTCTAGTCACGACGTCTGGGTGCGTTATCACCGCATGGCCGCACTCGGGCTCGGTAGCCATCTATGAGAGGATAGAATTCTGAGAGCTGACTGTACGGAACCCAGCTATTGTGTCCTACATCATAGTTCTTCCATTTGATCAAATATTCATCTTCACCTCCTCGTTGTCTGTGATCGCGGATTTCCTCAACTTCTTATGCGTGGTTGTCGTGTGCGATCATGGGTGGCGGAGCGGGTGCCACACGTCCAGAAAAATCTGCTGCTAGATCGATGTAGGGTCAAACTTTGATGATGTGGAAGACAGGGTGGATCAGCATGTTGTCAGGTAATTGGAGTTTTGCGACAACTAGAGTCCGAATCTCCAAGATGTCGAAAGGCCCTAACCACCGGGGTTTGAGCTTTGGACTACTGGATCCGCGGATTTTGATAGCTACGAAACCATGTAATACTTTGTCTCCAGTCTTGAACTCCTTGGTTTGTCTATGTTTATCGGCTTGCCGCTTCATAACTGCTTGCGTCTTTGCGAGAGATTACGAGTTTTCTCCCAGCTTGGAGAAAATTCTCGCTGATGTGTGTCGACGGTGGGGATTTTGCTCTCGGTCTATTGGCCAATTGGGGTGGTTGGTTCTGCTCGGTAAACCACCTCGAACGGTGTTTTCCTTAACGCAACAGATGTTGCCAAATTGTATGCGAACTCAGCTACTGGCAGCTTGAATGCCCAGTTGGTGCCATGATGTTCACATAGAGTTTGAAGAAGTTATTCGAGCATTTGGTTGGTTCACTCCGTTTGTCCATCAGCTTGTGGATGGAACGCAGTTGAAAGTTGAAGTTGACTCCCATACGGCTACATCAAATCTGTCCAAAACTGATTGGTTAATCAAGCATCTCGATCGCTTGTGATTGACCATGCAGTCAGACGATTTTGGTGAAGGAACAGTGGCAATGCTCCTTTGACGGTTAATAACATAGTGGTCGGAATGAAGCGCGCCATCTTCAAGAATCTGTCGACGACAACAAGTATAACATTGAAGCCCTCTGGTGTGACAGGCAAACCGGTCACGAAATCCATGGAGATGTCGGTCCACGGTTTCTCTGGTATTGGTAGTGGATGTTGTAGTCTGAAGGGTTTGGTGCGTCGACTCTTGTGTCACTGACAAAGGTCGTAGTTCTTGCAGAAGTTTGCAACGTCAACTCCCATTTTGTCCCAATAGTGCTTTGCAAGCTTCTTCAGAGTCTTGCCGGTTCTCAGGTGGCTTCTTCAACCGGAGTCGTGGCATTCTTTGAGAAGCATGCGTCGTAGCTCCTCAACTTTAGGGACAACGATTTGATTTTCATGCTTTGTGCCCCAACAAGAGCCTACAAAGTGGAACTTCGTCATGTCATAGACTCTGTCGTCCTCGTAGCCACGTGTGAATAACTTCACCAGGTACGGGTCTGTTCGAATCTGTAGTGTGTTGACCTCCACGAGATCGGGACGATGGCTTAGCGCGTCCGCTGGATTTGTCTTCCCAAGCGGATACTCGATTTAATATTCGCTTTTGGACTCGAGGAACTCCATCAATTGAGTTTGTCTACAGCTGAGGTTCAGTTGTGTTTTCAGGTACTTAAGGGCGTGGTGGTCTGTTCGAACCACACATTTACGGCACTCCAAATAACAACGCCAGGACTTGAAGGAATGGATATCCGCACGCTTCTCTTTCTCGTGGACGTCATAATTGAGCTCTGCCCCGTGAAGCTTCCGCAACATGTACACAATGTGCTGCTCTCCTCCACCATTGATCTGTAGGAGGACAGATGCGATTGTACGATCGGAGGCATCCGTGGCCATGATGTAGTCGGCCGTTGGATCTGCCAAACGAAGGGTTTGCGTCGAGGTCAGAGCCTTATGTAAGGACGTAAAAGCTTCTTGTTTGGTGTCTTCCCAATTCCACTCGCGATTTTTGCGGGTGAGATTTGAAAGAGGCGCTGGAAGTCGAGCATAATCCTTCACAAACCTCCGATAACACTTTAGAAAAACCAAGAAAATCTTGTACGTCGCGTACTTTTGTTGGAGTTAGCCAGACCGCCACCGCAGATATCTTTTTTGGGTCCATGGATATTCGTTCACTGCCGATGATGTGACTGAGAAACTCGATCGAGCGTTGACCGAAGTCACATCTTAAGAGTTTCTCGTAGAAATTCTCCCGCTGGAGGACTTTGAGCACCTATCAAAGGTGTCGTTGATGTTCCTCTTGGGTTTGACTATACACGCGGATGTTGTCGAGGTGTACGATGGAAAAATCATCCAGGTATGTGCGAAAGGTTTTGTTCGTCACTACCATGAACGTTGCAGGGACGTTTATGAGTCCAAACGGGATAGTCGTGAAGTCAAAGTGCCCATAACATGTTTAAAGACAGTTTTTACAGCATCCTCATCGACGATACAAATTCGGTGGTAGCTACTCCGTAGATCGATTTTGCTAAATGTTGTCACTCCACGTAGTTGGTCAAAAAGCTTGACCGGTCCAGGTAGAGGGTAGCGGTTCTTGATTGTGATGTCATTCAACACCCGGTAATCCACACACATCCACATTTCACCAGTTTTGTTTTTTACGAACTATAATAGTGGGGCGTACGCGGAAATGGGCGGTCGGATGAACCCCTAAGTTAGCGTGTCGCCCAACTATTGCTTGAACTTCGCGAGTTTGTGATCACTCATCCGGTAATTCCCCTTGACGATTGGTCTGCTGCCGGGTTTAAACTCAATTCAGTGGTCGATGTCATGTTTTGGATGGAGTTCGCTCGGTAGTTTGTCGGGGAACACCCCTTCCAATTCTTTCAGAAGTGGAGCAAACTCCTCTGGTACGTTCACGAACTTTGATGCTAATGAGGCCGATGAGGCTGATGAGGCTGATTCGTCACATGCATCGACTGATTTGTTGCATGTGTTGTTCGGATCTACGTGGACCAACCGCATCGAGGCCCCTCTCCTTAGGTATCGCTTTGCCACGTCAAGTGAGATTGGCATAGCTGGTGGTCATTGCTCACGTGTGGTCACTACTGCCGCAATTATGTCGCTTTTTGCACGTCAGCCGGATTTTAGTCGTGGCACGAGCGGCAGGAAAATCTGCTGTCCGTTGCGTTTGATGTAGATAGCGCTGCTGCTCTAGTCGACTTGCGGATTTTGCTAGGACAAGAAATCTCGCCTAAGGATCACCTTGTAGTCGCTCATGGGGCAGGATCTCTATACAGTTACGCTCTGCAGATCACCAATCTTCAACCGTAATGGTTGTTCCAGTCGGCGGATACGAACTCGTCCATCAACTGTTTTTCCTTCAAAGTTTCCAAGTTTGTGCTTCAAACCCAGATTTTTCAGCATTTGATTAGATACAAAATGGTGAGATGCACCTCCATCAAGTAACGCCGGCATAGTTTTTTTACTTCTACAACCCCTTGGTTGTACTCTAAGCAGTATTACAGGCTGGTCATCGTCGTATCCCTTGTCGAATTTTTAGATCTTAGGAACTCTTGTATTAGGCAATCATAGCCGTTCGGGCGGGCGATTGTTCGGCGCATGTGTTTTGGCGAGGGCAGGAGTTTCGTCGTCCACTCATGCCCTTGGCTATTTCTCGCCTCCTCTCCTCCTTTTTTGCTTTTTGTGCTGCTTCCCCCCCTTCTGGTTTTGCCTGGGGTAGTTCCTCATGATGTGTCTGATCTTTCCACAATTGTAGCAGGTCTGTTGATCGCCCTTTTGCTCAATGGTGTCGACTTCCATCGGATTTGAGTTCTCCAAATTCTGCAACCAATGTCCACTGCTCTGTTGTAGTTAATACTTTGGGCATCAAGCGTAGGATTTGTTTAACTTTGAGTTGAAATCCATGGAGTCGATGCATTCAGCAGCCACGATGATTTGCGGCAAATTGTTGGTGATGTCGTAAATTGTGAGTGCTCTGTGAATATCTCGCTTGAGGCCATTGTTATTGTGAAAACAAAGTTTGTCCTTTGCGAGGTTGCTGCTGGTGATATTTTTGCAAAAACGCCTTGTGGATTCTGTCACGCTGGAAAGCTGCTTCAGTCGTTGTAGCCGGTAACAAACCTTTGTTTTCTCGTTCAGCTTGCCAAAGTGAGCAACGAGTGCGTGGGTGAACTCGCGCCAGTTGGATGGGAAAGTTATCAACAATTACCCAGTCAGGTGAACCCGCGGAAGGGAAAGTACGCCTGGTGCCGACCATGCGGTAGCCGTTCGATCAATGCTTTCAACTGCCTGCTGCCGTTGGATGGCCATGAGATTGGCCCACCAACTTAAAGCCGTGTCCCACAAAAGTGAGGCTGCGAGGTTCACATTTTGTTCATCGAAGTGAACCCCAGCAGCGGTGAAGTATACCTCCAAACTCGTCGGGAAAATCTTGACCGTCGGTCCCTTGGAATTTGCTGGATCGAACACCTGAGGAATCCCCGGATGAATAGAGGTCCCGCCGATGTGAATTCGATCGGCAAGTACCGCTTCTTGTGCTTTTGAGTCGCGGATTTTGGCGACGTACTGCTGTAGTTGTTCGACAAGCGTTTGTTGAAACGCTTCCATCTGCGCCAGCCGGCCAGTCAGCTCTGCGCTTCTGTCTTGTGTTGACGATGGAGTTGTATTGGTTGGTGGTGCAGGTTGAACTGGCATGTCAGGCATCCTAGGCTCCCGATTGGATGCGCTAGTCGAGGTGCCAGCCGTCATCCGATCATCCCCCTTGATGAGGCTGAAGGTCCTTCGCGGGGTACCTTCTGCCATTGCCGATGTCTTGGTCTTCGTTGGTTACCTCGCAGGGTGCGCTCGCTCTGCGCACCGACTTTCTCGTGAGGTCTGCGAACTTCTCGTCGGTAGAGATGCGCTTGAAGACACGTACGAGTATCACGTTGATTGTGATAAAATGTCTTGTGCCTCGCTTAGGCCGATGCGCTCTGATACCAAGTGTTACGCCGGTCGGAAGTGAGGTGGTTCACAGTTGAAAATGGGGCTTTTTGCTTTTACGAGTGGGGTCGTGTGTGTATTTTTGAGAAGCAGGAAGTATTCTTTGTTCTTGTAAGTTCTTGAACTCGGCAACGCATATACAAATGGCGAGTGCAAGAAAAGGGGCTCAGTCGAGCTGTTCGGTGATCTTGCGGCTCGCGTGACAGGAATCCGCGTTCTGGTTCATTGGTTCGAGAAGCTGTCCGTCGGTTCGAGGGGGGGGGGGCTTCGGGGACGAATTCTTGGTTCGCCAGGTTTGTTGAAGTCTTGCGTGGAAACTCTGTCCGTAGCCTTGAGACGTCGAGGAACGTCAAGAATATGTTCTGGGGAGTTCCAAAAGTGACCTGAAAGGAGTCGTCAACGCGCAAGGATTCCAAGGTCTTCGGGAGAATTCCCTTCGAGCACGCAAAAAGTGGCCGCGACTTAGTCGTGATGTAGGTTGAGAGCCGCGGAGCACTTTTTAGGCTGCTTTTGGGTTTGGGCCCTGTGTATGCCATTGGCATAACATACATCAACATGGAGCATTATTCGTATGCATGAGTGTATGGCATGTGGTAACATGCAATTGATTGGGATCGACACACTCCACTAGCACGCTAAATTTCTCATGAAATTGTTTTACAATAGGATGTTCAAGTGGCGGTACATGCCGTTGGTCTTCACCCTCTCTGTGTTGTTCCCAATTGACATTTGCTCTACATCCATTTTCCCCCCTCTGTGGTCTCTATCCCTTCTGTTATTGTGGCTTCTTTACACCTTGTCTTCGTGATCCTTGCATCTTCCGGGCATCCGGCATCTACTGGCTATGGAGGGGCTGTTGTCTGATTCTTGATGGCCTCTATATTTGTAGCTGTTAACTTGTCGGCTACTATGGGGATCAATAGCTACCTTGACTGTCACATCACCCTACACAACTCTTGGTGCCAATTGGAGTTTATTTAGCGGCCAAATTCTGGAAGAAGTTTTCTTGATGCTACTACAATTACACTTTCTTAAATTCATCGTACAAGAATAGTTGTTCTACGTTTTCTACTTCCATTGATTTGACATTCAGACAATTGAGCACCAAATACGGTTACTAGGTCCTGCAAATTTTTTGTTCGGAGAATGTTAGGTTGTTTGTCCCAAACCTAAAAGATTTCTTCGTGCCTTTGTGCACGCTCTTCCAAAGGAAGAAACGAGTGGTTATTTTCAAGCTTTCAAGTACGTGTTTGTTGTCTCTCTAGCTTTTTCAACACCCTCCTTTTTGTTGTTCCTCTAGCAGTGTGCCCTCTCACACAAGATATTTCTAATGGGGGTTCTCTCATTCCATCACAACCTACATGCAACTCACACTAAAGCTAATCAAAGCCAATGGGAACACAAGAATTCTTATGTGTAACAGCTTTCACAATGAAGTGGGCATATTGCACATTGGAATAAACCTAAATGAAATCCCGCACCAACTGCTATGCAAGATTATGACAGTTTGATCATCAACAATAATTTTTTAGAACATTAACACAATGATGTTATCAACAATCACAGTTGCCAACCAGATCTCACCATGATAGACCAGTTCTTGAGCCATTCAATCCTACAAACTCCAAAGGACAACAGTTTGGATGTCGCTGACAAGTTTGGAATTGTATTTCAGTGTTGTTGGGGTCAACAACGACAAGAAGAAAATGAAACTCGCGGTCTCGCTTTTGCATGGCATGGTTTGAAGTTGGTGGCCCAATCTAAAGACCATCCAATAGGAGCAGGAGACCGGTGGACCAGGATCGATGGCTCACGCAACCGCATGCATACTACCCCTTGAGTAGATAAACGTGACTTGATACCATTCACTTGCTACACTTCATAACTAGATGGACTTGGCATGTAACACACTTGTACACTCTGACCAAGGTAGGTTTGAGGTACGTTATAAAGTTCAACGACATCATGAGCCGTCCATTGTGGCAGAGTATAGGTGACATTTGTGCAAAGTTGTCATTGGTGGTGATTTCGACCCTGATGAACTTTGTTTCTTATAGAACAGCCTCAAGCACGACATCAGGCAAGCAATCACTATGTTTGGCATTGATGACAACCTTCCGTGAATGACCATAGTAGCTAATCGCATCAAAAGCAAAAGCCACAACTTTTGAATGCGAGAATCCAACGGCTGGAAACTCCAAAGGCCCAATGCATAACTAAGCAGTGAGAGATCACAATCGATAGAAACCTGGTCTCCGATGGAGACTTATTTTAGCATTCAACACGGTCAATAGCTATGCTCGTCTTGTAAAATTCTAGGACAAATCTCGCACAGCTGTCGCCGACGACAACACCAGGCCACACGGGAGGAGGATGAAGTCGTAGAGAAAAAAACGATGAGTTAGGAAGGCAGAGGACATGATTAAATGACAAACCTCCCGTTTGGTAAAAAACATACACTGAAGGATTGCCCATTTGAAGGGCTCACAATGCTTTATACAGGTGTTCTTGAGATCACAAAGTTAGAGGGATGACCAACGATACTACTACAAGTACAAATGAAGGGTTCTAAAAGTCGTAAAACAGCACCAGTAGTACTTGATAGAGGAGTTTCTCATAGATTTGTAAGCAAAGACATGGTACAAAAGCTTGGTTTACAAGATAAAACCGAGGTGTTTGAAAGAAAAACCGTTGTTGGATGAATACATATCCGTCAACTTTGCAAATCTCTCTAACTGATATACGGGGATTTTTAAAAGACACCGTAGTGAACCATGAATTCTCTGGGTTTTTAAAGTCCAATTATGTGTTACTCGAATTCACCCAAAATCGGGCACTTTTGTATTATATGGGTGGTCGCCCAAGCCAGAAGTTTAGAATATTGGAATCTAACAATTCGCCGATCACCTCACCTCTGGCGCGATTAAGAAGCCGGACGCCGTCGCGGGACCTCGAACATCCACAAAACCAGCCGATTGACAGTGCGAGGGCGCCAACTCGACTGCCAAGTATGCTGACGTGGCGGATGTGCAAGCATCGCGAGGCACCTTGGCCAGCCGGCGGTGGTCGAACTCCCATTCCACGGAACCTTTCCGTTTGACATAGGGTCTTGTAACTTTCCCAAATATTGAGGCTGATTCGCCCAAATGACTTGCATTTTATTACGGAACGCACGGGCGAATTAAAATAAATATTTAAGGCTAATTTATGCTCCACTACGGTATTAGTCTACAGTAATTGTCCAATGAGCAACCACACAATCATCCTCAGGGGGCATTGCCTCTATGTGAACAAGCCGTAGATAGACTATAGTAGCAAAGCAACATAAATCAACATTAATAGCAAAAACTGATTCCTGCCTCCGATTGAGTGACCCACGGCGTACCAGTGGCTATGGAAAACACCTAAGGAGGGAGCAACAGAGGAATTTTTGGCGGTTGTAAAGCATTGCAGGTTTTCCATTTATTTGGACGCGTCCAAACGGTATGTGAGACGCGAAACACGAGCGTACTTTGTCCACTTGAAGATAGTTGAAGCAAAGGAGATAGCGACGGCCGACGCAAAGACACCATCCTCAACACATGGCAAGTTCACAGATGTTCTATCAGAGTTTGCGTCACTCGTCAAGTAGTTCAAAGGGGTATTTCCCGTGAACTGCCTCAATAGTTGAATTTGCATCAAAATGGCAATTACTAGCTAGGCATAACTCCCGGGAGTGGAACGACGGTCACGGAAACCTATTGGACGAGCGACCATGGCCTGACCAAACCCAAAGTGCAACTATATGAGATGCTCGCTTAGGAGCTCATCAGGCCATTCATGTCTTACCATGCATGTTCTGCACTTTGTGGGAAAAAAAATAGATAAGATGCCAATTTGAGTGGATTACCGGGTGTCAAACGGAATTGCTATTAATGACCAATATATCCTTCTGTGAGTACATGAACTTCTCGACCAACTCTACCGGGTGAGAATTCTCACCAAAATCGATCTACACAATGGCTACCATCATATCTACATACACATGAAATGGACATTGAGAAGATGGGATTTCATACCAGATGCAGAAACTTTGAGTTCACAGTGAGCTGTTTGGACTTACAAATTGGCTTGCAATATTCATGGTAAAATGAACAAAAATTTCTAGTTGTACCTCAATTAATTTGTTGTCATGTATCTTGTCGACATATCTTGACGGCTTCTGTACAGACACACCCCAGAGGAGCATAATGAACACTTCCAACAAGTTATTGAGATTTTGCAAAGAAGGAAGATATATTGAAAACCCTCAAAACACAACTTTGCTCACCATTTTACAAAGTTTCTCGGCAACGTCATTGGTTGTAAGTGGTTCACCATGGATCCAAATGAGTTGGAGGCGGTCGTTGATTGGCCAACGCCAACAAGCATTCGGGGCATACATGTGTTTTCAAGATTCTACAACTACTACCAGCAATTTGGAAATGACCATGCTCGAGGATAAAGTCCTCTGACCAATCTCACTCCTTCAACCACAGAGTGAGATCTGGGGGATATCATGAGGAAATGTGGAAACATGTGAGAAAAGCTCTGACTTTGGCGTGAGCCCTACGATTGGCAAATCCAACAGAGGAGTATGTCATGACCACCGACCCGTTTGATCCCGCAACAAGAGACGTTCTCCTTCAAGACCATGGCGGTGGAGAACAGTCGATCGCGTGTATGTCACAAAAACTACACATCAGAATTCAACTGTGGTGCACAAGAAGGAAATTTTAGAATTCATGCATGCATTCAAGACATGGCGATGCTATGTAGAATGCCGACAATGTGTCATCCGCAGAAATCACCACCAACGCAGATGTTTGAAGACTCGGCCAAATCTCAATCGTTGACGAACTTTATGGATAGAGTGCATCAAGTATAACTTTGTCTACAACATTGAGTACCAACGTAGAGAAACGAATGTAGTGGATCCTCTGAGTTGATAATCAGACTTGATGGTGGAGATTAACACACTACTCGGCAAACAAACACCGTACATGGTGAGGCTATTTGTGAAGGGTTACGAGGAGTTTGGTGTGTATGAAAAAACCAAGTCCTTGTTCAATGACCCGTACTAGCTATGGTGATTTACTTGCCAAGTATTCGTACTACAGGATGAGGAGTTATAACGGATTACATTGGAGGAATGCCACACCACTGGACCAGGTGGACACTCTGGTGAGGACTTGACGCTTAAGAAACAGGCAAATTGTTATTGGTGGGAATAAACGCAAACCGGTGTGGCAACATTATGCAAATCATGCAATACTTGTCAATTGCAAAAGTCTAGCCACATGAGGCCACAATGACTAATTCAACCTTCCTCTTCCAACGGGGCCATGGGTCGTCATCAACACAAAATTTGTGTCTGGACTACCTGTCACTCTAGAGGGATGTAACGCCATCCTCTTGGTGGTGGGTACATATTCCAAAACTTTACACTTTATCCTCACAACGACCACTGTCACCGGAGAAGGAACAACATGACTATTTCGAAACCAGATCGTTTGGCTACACTTAGTACCACATACAATCATCATTGACAGAGACCAACACTTCACAAGCCATTTTTTTGGCACAAACTGATGACGTGTTACGGCTGTCAGATTTAGCTATCAACAGTGTTCCACCTTCAAATTGGTGGACAGACCGAGCTTACCAATCAACATCTTGAACAACTCCTCTACGCTTTATGAGAGCCCCACGTCATTGATTGGACAGCATAACTGCCGACCGCCGAACCGGTATGCAACTTGAAAAATTGCACCATATCATATAAAATTTCATTCATTGTAGTTTAATTTCTGACCACACCCGCAGGAATTCAAAACCAAAGCAATGTTCCTACTATTGACATTCACAGCCGGGAGCATCTAGGAGGAAACATGCCAGACCCTTGCAAAGACGGAAGCAACGATGAAGCAAGCAGAGAAAAAAATCACAACAAAGATGTATTCAGTGCCCAATACCATGTCTTACTTACCTCAACAAGTATCAAGCTGCATGGAAAAAACGACGCAAAACTCAAACCCCAATGATTGGGCCCAATTGGAATGAAGCGAATGCAAACTCAGGTTTTTGCTTGACTTTGCCTAGCATTCGGTATGGCGACCCATTTGGTCTTCCACGTCGGCCAGATCAAGCACTACAGGGACCCCAATGGGATATTTCCCGTCATATGTATCGCCCCTCAACCTCCAATCAAATTGGAAGGACATATGGAGTAGGTGATTGAAGACATCCATGGAAATTGAAGCCATGGAAAAATGAATAGAGTATTTGGTCAAGTGGCATGCCTATCATGCCGTGGATAACATCTGGGAGCCTTACGATAACCACCACGATGTCTATCATGTGATCGACGGTTGCTTTAGGCATCAACAACTTGTGTTTGGTAATGCAACATCACTTCGCGGCTAAAGCACAGGAAGCGTTATGGTCTAGGTGTTCACGAGTCCCTAAACTCAGGGAGTGGGCATTTTTTCCCTCGTGTTTATGGTCCACTTGTTGTGGACCTCAAGAATCTTACGCCATTCGCCCGATGGGATTCTTTTCACCTACGCCAACCTCCGGTGCTTCGTTCCTAAAGGATCTGACACATTTGACCATTTTCTAGAATGGTTGAAAAAATCTTTGCGACTTGTACCAATGTTTTGACATTATTCGGTTGACTTCTCGGTGGCGCTAAAATATTGCTGAGAAACTTCCTAGAACCTTCCTAACTGCTTGCCACTTAACTAAGCGTGAGCGTTGAGTCAGTGTGTGATGAAAGTTACAAGTCATGCACGAAACTGAAAGGGTCTGGATAGGGACACGTACAGAGTGTCAGGAAGCTCAAACTTAATATAACTACAGAGATAGATGACAACTGATAAGAGAAAAACAGAAATACCTGCCGCGACTAAACGGCAAGTGACGCATGTGCAGTGTCAGTTTACCCTAAAAATGGCCCAAAACCAATATTTTGGCCATAAACCTACGCACAGGTATCCAAACGCATCACCGTATGAACCTAGAGATGCAAAACATCATGCCGCATACTACGACTGGTCACACGTACAAGTCCGGCATCGATCGGTGGACAGAAAATGCAAAACATGAAATTCAGGCTTGAGAACAAGTCCAATAAGAAAACTCTAGCGCCTGTAAAAAAACCCGAAAGGACCGCGGCAAGCACCCAGGATTTTGTGGTAGATGTCTGGCAGCTCCTTGTGCATGGAGCCACCCCTCGTCGGTGCTCCGGTGCCAGCTGCGACCTCATTAGGGATCATGTTGCCGTTCTCTCTGGTACTGCTACTCCATACCACCAGTACGGGGTATCCGGATAATCACCACAGTCATCGCTCATGATGGGTGGAAGCCACACAAACCAACACTCCGCCTGGATGACACAGGCATCACCACAATGACGAGTGAGTGCAGGTAGCGAAGCATCTTTCGCAACCATAATACAAGGTCTCCTTGTGACATTAGTGTATTCACCATGTGCCCAGGTCTCGACCATGCAAGACATAAATCACACACCCATGTGCAAAACACCATACAATAGGTACAAAGCAACAAGGTCTCCTCATGACCCTGGAACATGTCTCCAAGGTCTGGGTCTCGACCACACCTGTTTTCATGCATGGAGCATACATAACACATGGAGGCAATGGGTCTCAACGTCACACTTGTACAAGTCACAAGGTGAGTGGGTCTCGACCAGCGTAACCTTGATTGGAGCATCGTGCAAGACACAAACTAACCACGCCGTCCTCATGAAGGTGTCAGGTGAAAGCCCACACACCAACACGCCCCTTGGGCTACAGAGGCTGATAGAATGAGCAAAGCTGAGAACTGTGCACAACATCCCCCCTGAGGAGGGACACAGCTCCCCCATGGCCAGATACACTGGCACTGCAACAAGGGTGAGAATGATGCTAATGGGACATACGCGCACGTAGCCTCACTCCACAGCATTGTCGCCACTGTCATTGTCGTTGTCGCTGTCATAGTCGTCACTACTGATGTTACCTGCTGCCATGATTGGTGCAACGCTGAGGACCTCCTCCAACTACATCATCTGCTGCATGCCTGCCAGCTGCTGAGCCGTACATTGCCATGCAGACTATGTAGTGTTGAGACATGTGTATAGCTCATTGAGCTCTAGGTAGACTCCCAAGCGGCCAGCTGCACCTGCGCCATGCAGGTGGTCAGTTGCAAACGAACCTAATGGTGGACCCCGTGCGCGTCGGCACAAGCCACGGCCTCATGCATCCTCGCTGCCTCGTCACACAAGTCAACCGTCGGATCATTCGTTGCCTGGTCGCCTACTGCTGGTAGGGCATCAACACCAAACAATGCATTGGCATCTGTAGTGTCTCTAGCTATAGGAGATGCTACTATGGAGGCACCAGCAGCTGCTAACACACCTATCACTCCGCTGTTGACTGCTAGTCGGACGTTGGCATCCATCAATGGATCTGCCTCGATGGCATCATCACCATCATTGGGAGCCCATACGTTCTGTGGAGTCCTCATCAACGACCACAGGAAACCACAGGATGGATGTGACAGAGACTTATGGGAACCAGGAGCATGTGACCGATCGCCAGTTGGAGGCGGATGAGTGGTCCGACGCATAATTGAAAGCAGACGTAGCGATGGAGATGGAGATGGAGACTATAGCCGACACTATTGTGACAGCGACCGATGTGGCAGGTATGGCAGTAGTAGCAGACAACACAGTAAGAGCAATGGCGGTGACAGTTGACGACCTTGGCGTAGATGTCTGGGCAGTGGTCATGTCGACAGCCACCGGCGTCGTGACTGTAGGAGTAGTACCTGTCGCTGGTACAGACGGGAAGACGATAGTGGATGCCCTTGTTGGTGCAGATACCACGATGGTCTTTATCCTTGTTGCACCCGGTATGACCTCCACAGGGGTAAACGTCCCTTAAGCCGTAGCATCGGTCATTATAGGTACACATGCGGGAGGGGCAACTGGATAGGCAGGAGACGTCAAGGTTGCCAACACGACCGCTATGGCCGGCACCACTGCCATAGTTATCTTTGGAGGTGCAGTCACCATGGAGGTCATAGCTTGAGCAGTGGCTGATATACTAGCAGCCGAGCCGGCCCCTATGATCGAGCATTTACCATTGCCCTTTGCAAGCAGGAGGATGCAGTGGCAGGTGAGGACAGGCACCTGCAGGATCTAACGCTTGAGCTGTGTGGAACAAGCACACGATAAAGCACCACAGACGCCGCGGGTTGTCGGGTAGCCACAATAGACGTCAAGGATGTGTACATGCGCCTCAAGGCTGCTGAGTGGACGTTGCATGGTACACTGTGCAGGCGGTCGGACTTACGCCGACAGTTGGAGGAGGCGATATCAGCGGTGGCTCGTGTAGTAGGAGTCCTTAATGTGGTCGACACTGTTGACAGCTGCAAGGCACATGTCCCCGCAACATCTGATGAGATTGCAGATGTCACCCTTATAAATTTACCTACCGTGGGGGATGCAAAGCGAGCTGTGGACCTCTAGCTCATGGCCTTGACTGGCATCACTGACACCATGGCAGTACCAATCGACAACAAAGCTACCCTCATCCGAGCTATAGTTTCCTGAACCTGAGCGCCTGCGCTCCATGGTCGACAAGTAGGAGGCAGTCGTGGCTCGAGCGGAGGCGCACATGTAGGGTCTCATGGCCGAGCTCCAAGATGCTCGCAGCCGTTGTTACACTATAGATGTTCAAGCACGAGGGGCTGCCAAGGAGTACGTAGAGGATGTGCACACATGTATCAAGGTAGATGAGTGGTCTCTAGGGGATGCACGTCAATGACGAGCGGACGTTCACCAACAGGTGGAAATTCGGCTACGCACCAAGGGTTCAGAGGAGCACAAGATGTACGGGCTCTCGATGATGGCGATGGCGCCATAGAGACAGATCGATCGACGGATGCCAACGTCCGGCCAGCAGTCGACTGCCAAGTGACAGGTGTGTGAGCAGGTGAGCCGTCGGATCATCTGTCACCTGGTCGCCAGTTGCTGGCAACGCCAGAAACTATAGGAGGTGTTGATACCAGACAACGCGTCCACATGTGCAATGTCCGCATCTCTAGGATGTGCTAATGTGAAGGTACCAGCTGCTATTGACACACCTGTCACTTGGCCGTCAACTGTTGGCCGGACATTGGCATCCATCGATGGATCTGCCTCGGTGGCTTCATCACCATCATCGGGAGCGCGTGCGTCGTGGGGCTCCTCCAAACCCCTGGTGTGTAGCCAATTTTCCACCTGCTGCAGAACATGAGCCCGTCGCCGATGTGCATACCGTAGAGACCACTCAACTGCCACGAGACATGTGTGCACATCCTCTACACACTCATTGGCAGCTCGTTGTGTTGGAACATATGCAATTTCATGACAGCTGCTGGTCTCTCGGAGCTCGGCCATGAGACCCTGCATGTGTACCTCCACTAGAGCCACAACTGCCTCTTCCTTGTCGACCGTAGAGCACAGGCGCTCAGGTTTGGGAACTGTAGCTTGGATGAGTGTAGCTATGTCATTGGCTGGAACTGCCATGGTGTCAGTGATGCCGGTCAGGACAGCCATGAGCTAGAGGTACGTAGCTTGCTCTGCATCCTGTATGTCAGGTGCATCTGTAATGGTGACTACTACAAGCTCATCAAATGCCGTGGGCACATGTGTCTCTCGGTAGTTAGCATTGTCGACCACGGTAAGGACTCCTCTTGCATGGGCCATCGGTGACAAGGCATCCATGGATATTGCCTCCTCCAACTGTTGACGTAAGTCCGACTGCCTTTACACTACACTGTGCATCGACCACTCAGGAGCCTTGATTCACATGTACACATCCTCAACGTCTAGCACTGCTATCCGACGACTCGTAGCGTCTGCGATGCTCCAACATGTGCTCGCTACATACAACTCAAGCATAAGATCCTACAGGTGTCTGTCTGCATGTGCCTCTACATCCTCTTGGTTGCAAAGCATTGAGTGTAAACGTTGAAGCAGAGGGGCTGGCTTAGATGTTGGTCTAATAGGTACTACTTGAGTTACGTCCTCCACGAAGACTGAACCTCCACATATAACTATGGCAGTGGCATCGGCCATAGCGATCATGCTAGCAACCTCGACGTCTCCTGCCTCTCCGGGTGCCCCTCCCGCATGTGTACCTGCAATGATTGACGTTGCGACTGAAGGAGCATTTGCCCCTACTAAGGCCATAACAGCTGCTGCAAGGGTGACGACTATCATGGTATCTAGACTAACAAGGGCATCCACTACTATCATCTTGTTTGTAGCAGCGACTGGTATCGTTAATACTATGACGGCATTGGTGGTTATCAACACGCCCACTACCCGGACGTCTTCTCCAAGGGCGTCAGCCGTCACCGCCACTACTGCTGTTGTCTTTACTGCTACTACTGTCACACCTGCCACATCAGTCGCTGTCATTGTAGCATCAGTTGTAGTCTATATCCCCATCTCCATCACTACACCTGCCTCCAACTCCGTGTCAGACCACTCGTTTGCCTCTGATTGGTGGTCGGTCATATGCTCCTGGTATCTAGCACTATCCATCACATCCATCCTTTGGTGTCCTATGGTCGTCGGCGAGCACTCCACCTCCCCACTGGTTGATGGTCTGGTAGAAACAAGGAGGGGTGGCGTACCAACCCCATGACTGGGGACGAGGGGTGTGTCTCTACTACAACACCTACCACCTCCATAGCGTCTACTATCGCCCCAACTGTCGCCAGGTCATGAATGGTCTGTGGTACCTCGCTAAATCCCTGTGCCACATCCGGTGTAAATTCCAGCTTGATCTGTGTTGTTGACTCAGCGTCGGACCACTCCTTGGATGAAGAGTACTCCCCCATAGCTGGGGTGTCCGTTGCATCCCTACTGCACTCTCCGGTGGTCGTCGGTGGATACTCCATCCCCCCTCGGCCAACACACCGGCAGAAGATACGAAGGGATGCCGCACCAGCTGTGCGACCGGGGATGAGAGAGGCAGCTTCGCGATAACGTCTGCCACTACTACTACTGTCGTTTTCTCCTTGACACATTTAGCCAGTCGTGCCATCCGCCATCTTGCTCGGCGAATACGTGTATAGGTATGAGCGCGATGAGCAAAAGCTGAAGGGACTACCACAAAAGTGGAGGGGTCAGAGATTGGGATGACTCCAACTAAATCTTGGACAAAGCGAAGGTTGTCGGATGTGGAGCTGAAGTCGGGAGGCGTGGCACTGTCAGGTGACGACATTGTCGAAGGTGAGGATGGTGAGGAGGAAGATGGGGTAGTCTAACGGCATGGTGGCAACGTCATGCTCAGAGACCACATGGTTAATGAACTGTTGCACCACGTGCTCTAGACCCTGGAGCTCGGCGCACAACACTGCCATAGCTCCACTGAGGGGTGCCATGGTATCGAATGACAATGTCTCTAAGTTGGATGGTGAAGAAGGGCGGGATCGCATCTAAGGCGGTCCGCACCCGACAGGGTGCTGGCGACACTGGCGCCAGCCATGGTGCCGATTACCACGCACTAATAGGAAAGCCGTTAGATGTCCGAGGTGTGTGCCACGGCTGCAACTGACACTATGGACACGGCGCCTGCCACGCATGCAATGTCGGTGCCAACCACGGCGCCGACTGCAATCCCTGCCAGGCCATTCTGCTCATCTCCGGAGCTTGACATAGGAGAGTACGCAGGGCACTCGCTCCCATTGGCACCAAGCCACAAGGGGAGATTGGCGATCGAAGCACAGTATCTCAGACGTGCCGCGACGGGGAGGAAGAGAAGGTGTCTCCTAGCCCCTTGCCCTTGTCACACACCGGCAGCGTCAGTGCTGCTCAATATGGGTCCAAACGTCTATGTTGTCAGAATAACAAACCATTGGCGTTTCTCGAGGATTTCGAACGCTGGTAACAAATGTTGTTTCAGCCAAAATCTTGGCGAAGTATCGGTGCTGATGTCATAATCTACAATGCTGACATCAGCATGAAGGTTGTCCAAATGAAGTGAAATTTGGATATATTATACTCAAAAGGATGCTGAATGCAATGGTGGTGGTTTCGTGCAAGCAATCATTCAAAAGAGTAAAAAACGTCACCATTTTCTTTTCAGTCCAAAATCCACAAGAAATCTAGATCTGAGAGCATTCTTTCGTTTCATGGAGCCCACAAGGCATGAAATGAAGTGGGACTGGTAGCGATGGATAGGGTTTTCCAAGAGCTTTCTAACAAGCCCTTACATGCCAAAAATGGTAATCAAATAGGGCAGTTCCACTCTCTCACGTCGGGGGGGGGGGGGGGGGGGGT
>SZWC01007793.1:63600-74642 GCA_023375785.1 Penium margaritaceum | reverse complement strand
GGGGGGGGTGGGTGTGTGCGACCTGAGTGCAGCTTCTGGGACCCTTCAGAGACCCCTTCTCAACATCATATGCCTCAACTGCTGTGGAGGGGGATGGGAAACCCTTGGCTGCCCCGTGGTGGTGGAGTGGTGGTGCGGTTGCAAACGATGTCTTCGCTGTTGCAATCTTCTCTGGAGGGTCAACGTCGCTTGGTGGGTCCTCCCAGGAGCGTGGCTTTAGTTGTGACCCTCACTGTTGCTGCCACTGCTACATCTCTGCTATGCAGCTTAGCGAGGGATGCCTCGCCGCTTTGATACCATGAAAAACTTCCCGGAACCTTCCTAACCGCTTGCCACTCAACTAAGTGTCAGCGTTGAGTCAGTGTGCGATGACAGTCACAATGAGAATATGCAAGGAAGCTTCCTAGCAACACAACCGCTAACTAGGCGTCAGTTTTTGGCCAGACGGTGACAACAGTCACAAGTTGTACACACAATGGCAAGAGTCTAGCTAGAAGACACAAGTCAAAGTTTCAGAATGTTTCAATAGCATTTGCAGGGAGAGATGGCAAATGACAGGTCCACGGCATAAATACCTGTCCCAGCGCACAGCAGGTGTCGCACGCGACAGTGCAAGTTCTGTTCTAAAACCGGCCTAGAATCATTGTTTTCGCTGTAACTGAGGGTAGACAAGTCAGAACACTATGCCGTCCAAATCTAAACGTGTAGAATCTCAAGCCGGACGCTACAACTGGTCATATGTATGCATCCGGCATCTAACGGTGGACACACAATGCAAAAACATACAAATCGGGCCCACGGCCAGTCCACCAGAAAACTCCTACATACTGGAGAAAAACTACATGAGGTCCCAGACAGCATCGAGGACTGTGGGGCAGTCGTCGGTCAGCTCCGAGCAAATGGTCCATCACCAGACAATGCACCAGCACCACCTGGGTCCGCATCAGGGATCTGCGTGTGCATGGACACAACCAAGTGGTCATAGTAAACTGTATAGGTCGACGAGAACGTCACAAATCACAACACTCCCCCATGACCCGATGGTACGCATGTCCATATGCGTGGAGGACTGAAAAAAATTCAACAAGTGTAGAAACAGTCAAGACAAAGATAGAGACACACCTTGCACTCCACCACTCTCAGGAAATGGGCAAATCCCAACACAACGAATGGCCACAAGAAACTTCCTACGAGCCAGTACATTTGTCAAGAAATCAGCATGCTGCATGTCAGTGCCAACCCATATGACAGAGATCACGTGTCGACCCACTAGATCACGTATGAAATGATGCTCAACGCAATGTGCTTTGTGCGAGCATGAAAAACACCAGAGTTCTCCGCAATGGCAAGAGCACTCTGGTTGTCGAGGCGAAGCATATTGGCGGGGACTGACTGGCCCAGCACAAGGAACACGCATTGTAACCACACTGCTTTAGTAGCCCTTGTACGTAGAGTAACATACTATACCTCCGAGGAGCTATGTGCAATGCAGGCCTGCTTCCTGCTACGCCAGGATATAATGGTACGACTGAGCAGGAACACGTAGAGGTGCAACTACATCCATCTGGACTCCAGTCCTAGTCAATGTCGGCGTAGCCATCAAGAACCACCGAACGCTGCCGACGAAAGAAGAATCCAAGGTGTAGTGTGGAGACCACATACCGCGCCACATGCACAGCGACATGAAGGGATCTAGCACATGGAGCCTAAGAATAATATGTAAGGAGGTTGACGACAAAAGCGATGTCGGGGCGTATGGTAGTGGCCAGGTACATCAAACATCGAATGAGATGGAGGTAGGTCACATCCATTGTCTTCCCTAGTTGAATGGGATCGTCCAAATTAAGGGCATCCTACCCGTCAGGTGTAAGAGATGTGGAGGCTGTGAGTACTGTGCCAAGGAGGTCACAAAAGTGCTCCACCACAACACGTGTGTATTGGGCCTGATGCACCAGAATTGTCCGATGTGTGCGATATCGCACGAACTCCATGCTAAGAAACACCGTTGCATGACCAAGATCCTTCATCATATAGGCAGTCTAGAGGATCGCCTTGGCGTCCTTCATGGCCTCCATGGGGGGAGACGCAATTAGAAGGTCGTCCACATAGACCAGGCTAGCGATGAACCGCTTAGACGACCATAAGATAAAGAGAGAGGGATATGCCTCGCTCTGTACATATCCTACACGAGTCAGGGCACATGTAACATCCTAGTTTGAGCACCAACGAGACTACTTGAGTCCGTATAAGGACTTGCGCAAACGCCAAACCTTGTCACCGTCCTTAAAGCCTAGTGGCTAGGCCACGTAAATCTCCTCATCCAGAGATCCATGGAGGAACGCATTGTTCATGCCACCTGGTGCAGTCCCCAGTCATGCTGAGACACCACACCAAACAGAGGGAGAGCTGAGGTCATGCGGCTAACAAGGGCGCACGTGTTTGTGTAATGGATGCCCGCAATCTGGCGAGCCTTGTGGCGTTCGAGTGAGCCATCGGGCCTCAGTTTCTTACTAAGGACCCACTTGAATTGAATAGCCTTCCTTGCAGGTGGAAGGTTGACTAGCCCGTAAACTTTGTGCTTTGAAATGGCACAAATCTCATCCTCGTAGGCAGCACGCCAGGCGTTTATATCCTCTGATGAGAGAGCTTCCCTTAGTGTGCCCGGATCAGGCGCCATCGAGGGAGAGCTTTGAGTGGTGAGTGCACACGCCTCAAAGCTAGGCCTAACGACCATAAGGTCAGCTCATGCATCACAAGCAATGCAAAACTCGCAAGTGACCAGATCGTGCCCAGGGCATGCGAGATGTACCTTTGTGTGATCTGTGCTGACACTCAGGCCTAGGGTCTTTGTGCTGGGATCACCACTCGCAATGCTGCGAGTGGAGCGCCTAGGCAGAGGACCTCACACTCGTTGGACACCGGAGACCAATGGTCAAAGATGACCATCGGGCTCATGTGAGTAACCCTGGGCTTGAGGGGCTCACCTCAGGCTCAGAGACAAGCACGGCCACATCTGGTGAGGATTGAGCCAAAGGGGCAGGTGATGCACTGTGAGGAGATGCAAGTGAAATGACGGGAGACACAGGGCTGGGTGTGGCAGCAGGAGCAGGAGTGGAGGTGGGATCATGCACATAGGTAGGAGTACTAGTGGACATAGGTACAGAATCATGAGTGCCTACGGTGGCGAGGGGACAGGGGTCGAAACAGGCTTGGCTAGAGAGGTCTGTCAACCGACAGCTTTGATTGTTGGGTCATCAAAAGCCAGAGACCGAGAAGTGGAGGGGGCTCAAACGGAAACATTAGCCGGACGAGAGGTGCTTGTAGGCCCAGACTCCCCCATCTGTCAAGAAGCCTCACACGTAGGGACGCGCATAACGGATACTGACATGATAGATGTCAGGTCACGGTAGGTGAGAGACTCAAAGAAGAGAACGTCGCGGGACTCAATGATGCAACGTCGGGCAGGGTCCCTAAAAACACTAGGTCTTTGACTGCGGGGAGATACCCAAAGGCACACAAGACCCTGCAAGGAGACCTTGGACCCCTGCTGGTCCTCGGTGCACCACATAGAAGCCACGAATCCCCATACACAAGTGAGGCGCATATCAGCACGGTGGCCAAATTAGAGCTCGTACAGTGTAACGTGGTCTGGAAGGGAACCGTGCGGGAGGCGGTTCCAGACCCATGTCATGTACGCAAATCCTTCAAATGCAAAGGATTGCGGGAGACCGCACTCAGAATGCATAGCACAAACATTATCCTCTATGGTGTGGTTCCAGCGCTTATAGACACCATTCTGTTGAGGAGTAGCAGGAGCGGAGACCTGGTGAAAAACTCCGTGCTCGGCAAAAAAACTGTCCATCTTGCCAAGAAACTCGCCGCCGCGATCCGAGTGGAATGTATGCAGCGTGTGGTGGGACTGACGCTTAGTCATCACTAGCCACAGGCAAAGTGCAAGAGCGTTGTCACTCTTCTGGCGCACGCTGTAGACCCACCGCATATGGCTGAAGTCATCAGTCAGGGTCACGGCGCATCGACCCCGATCAGTCAAACACTCGACACGGGGGGGGACCAAGAAATTCCAAATGGACCAACTTGAGAGGGCAAAGAGATTGAGAATGGGAGTCAGGGTAGGTGCAACAATGTATCTTACTCTGAGCGTACAACAAACAGCCAGTCTTGGGCGGCTTCTCGAAATAGGCCGCGTCAACACCGAGGACGGGCTGTGTCCAAATTAGCTTTGACTCAGTGTTGAAGCCAACATGACATAGGCGGCGATGTAGCGATCGCTGGTGCTGAGCAAAGAGAACACCAGTGACAAACACATGAGCAGGTGAGGAAGGGGAGCAAGGAGAAGAAGATATCAAAGAGACACAATACAAATAATCCACAATAAATGTATGAAGAACAATGGTACGAATAGCAACAGCGGTCACAGTTGTGGAGTCTGCAATGTACTCCATAGAGAGTCCCATCAGTGTGTAGGCACGCACAGAAAGCAAGCTGAGCTCAAGGTCATGCACGAAAAGCACCTTGGAAAGATACAAGGGGGGCAGACGGACCATCAAAGCACACAACTCCAACACCCTGGACCGGCAATGACTGACCAAAGTCTGTGCAAATGGAGTGAACCGACGCAAAAGGACCAAGGACAAAGAAGTCGCTACGACGACAAGTCATGTGAAGTGGTACCAGAATCGATTATCCAAGTGCCACCAGGATCACGACCGGAGGACGTCACTGTGCAACGGGTCATGGAACACTCGGCCTCACACGGGCGCTGAGCAATAGGTGAGGAGGAACGACGAAGGGCACAAAGGTTAGACTCATGAATTAAATTGATATTGTCAGGCCCATCATCATCACATGCCAGTTGTGCTCCCCAATAGGGATCATCACGAGCTACAAGAACACAAAAAAAAACAGTTTGTGAACCACCCGATTATGGTGACACACTCGCACCTCCCTGAAATCAAAGCGTCAGAAGGCGACGGAGCTCGGCGATGGTGCGGTCACGTGGGTGCGGGTCGCCACTGCTCACCGGTGGGGAAGCGGGAATTGTTGTGGTCGTAGTTGCTGTGCGGCCAGATCCTGTGCTGCTTGACGGAGATTGCTGTGTGTGTGCAACCTAAAGACCGCGAGTGATCTGCATCCAGTCGAGCGGCTGCTGGCACTTGGTGTAGCGATGAGCGCCTCCACGGTTGTAACTGTGAACCATACGTCCACTGCTACTGCCAGTGATAGTTGCTGCTGTGATTGCTGCTAGCCTAGACTGCGCCTCTTTTTTCCCTTCCTCCCCTGTACCGCTGCTGCCACAACTTGCATCTAGGTTGGGATAATCGGGGTGGAAGGGGAAGAGGAGGATGTACCAAAGGATGGAGGAGTGGAATGCAAGAGGGGCGTCAATGACAACGCGATGACCGCAACAAGAAGGGGACACTCCTCATGGGTCACTGCTGCCTCACGGGCGGAAGTCGCCTAGAGGAAAAGCTGAGGAAAAGAAGAAGTTGAAGTGAGGTGGAGAAGTGCTCGAGGGTCATAGTATCTCGTGAAGATGTCGGCGTGCTCAAGACGAACTCCGAGCATAAGCGTGCGAAGCGCCCAGAGTTGTGTACCTCTTAAGGTCCAAAGGCGTGTGTAGATGCGCATGGCCCGCCGCTAGTAATCGGTTGTGGGCTAGGCATGTCCCTAACAAAAGGAGTGAAAGGTATGAATGTGAGCCGTGTGGGTGGCGTGCTTCTCTGTAGTAAGAAGGGACAATGCCAGGCGCCGGCTTCGACGTGGATCAACACCCGCGCTTGTGCCGGCCTTTCCAAGGAAAGGGCAAAAGTCCATGACAATCTTGCGTGACATTGCGTAAAGAATTCCGCGGATTGCCTTGGCCGCTGTTAGCACCTTAGCATGATCCATGACCTGGTGCGGACTGTGATAGTAGGGCCATACCCTCTCTGAAGTGGCCCAGACCTGGAAAACAATCTCCTTATAGTCAAAGCCGTCCTTGCTATCATATCATGGGGACGGTGTCTCGAAGTCCTTGGGTTGCCACTCCGTAGGGAGAGCAACCACAGGCTAAGAAGGACGAGGGATGGGAAAGACACCGGAACGAGGAAATTCGTTGAGGTAGGGATCATGCAAGGATCAGATCTTTGGGAAAAGGGAGCCAGATGTCTGGGGGGGGCGGAGAACTCCTTTGAAGCTGGCGGAGATGCTCTTGAAGCATTCAAATCTCGCTCTCGTGAGTATCATCCTCCATAACTGGCATGTCATGGTCCTCATCCCCAGGATCAAGAGGTTGCCGGTTGTTTCGTGCTCTTATCATCGGTGTAGATGGTGACTACTGTGCAGAAGGTTTGACACCGCGGACTCCCTTGGAGGTCTTTTGTGGGGCCGTGGACTGACCACAAAGAAGCTCAGTGAGCTTATAGATGGTGTTTGTCTTCTGCTAGTGCAGATGACACATCTCATCCTATTGGCCGTAGCCGTGTCTGCGCTCAGTATGGGTTGGGACGTCAAACTGGTCAGATTGCAAAACCGTTGGCATTTCTCGTAGATTTCAAACGCTGGCAACTTTTGACTTTCCGACGCAAAAAAAATTGACTAAGGCAAGTGTTGAAGTCAGCAAGGGTGCGTTGACATCAGCACGGACCTGATGAAGTCAACAAGGAAAATGCAGACGACCCTCGCGGCTCTTGCCCCACTGCATAGGGGACGGCTGCTCCGTGGCAACCGTGCGAAAGCTACGCGGAAGTTATGCGGAAGCTCCGTAGCAGCTTCCACACGGATGCTTCTGCTACTGCTGCGCTTGCGCATACAACTGCAGCCATAATGCTGCTTGTGCAGCTGTGGCAGCAGCTGCGCACTACTGCTTTGCTGCAGCGATGCTATGTGCTGTTGTTGTTATGCATTGTTGCTGTTGCGCACTTCTGCTCCTGCACGCTGCTGCTATTACGTGCTATTGTTACGCTGTTGCTCTACTACGCTATTGCTGCTACTGCTAGTGGTGCTTACTACTGCTGCTGCTCAATGCTACTGTTGTTGCACATTTTTTCTTGTTGCTGCTGCTCGCTACTCGCTGCTCGCAGCTTGCTACTCGCCGCTCGCTGCTCACTGCTTGCTTGTGTTATTGTTGCCAGCTGCCGCCTACTACAGCTGCCCTCTGCTGCTGTTGTTGCTAGCGCCAATGCCAGCAGATGCTAGCAGCTGCCGCATGCTGTGGTTGCCGCCTGCTGCTGCGTCTGCTAGCGGCTGCTGCTATTGCACTCTCACGTCCTAAAGGCGGGTGACGTCCGCGGTACTCGGGTGACGTAGACAGGTCCTAGTGAAACGGCTCTAGCGTTACCGCTCACTGCTGCTACGTCTCTGCTATGCAGCGTGGTGAGAACTGTCTCGCTGCTCTGATACCATGAGAATGTGGGTGCCAGCTTCCAAGCAACACAGCCGCTGACTAGGCGTCAGTGCCTGGTTAGATGGTGGGGACAGTCACATGTCGTACACACAACGACAAGAGTTTGGCTAGGAGACACAATTCAAAGTGTTGGAGTGCTTCAATAGCATTTGCAGAGAGAGATGACAAATGACAGGTCCACGGCATAAATACCTGCCGCGGCGCACGGCGGGTGTCGCACGCGGCAGTGCAAGGTCTGTACTACAACCGGCCGAGAACCATTATTTTGGCTGTAACTGAGCGTATACAAGTCAAAACACTCCGTCGTATGAACCTAAATGTGCAAAATCTCAAGCCGAACGGTACAACTGGTCACACACATGCATCCGGCATCAAACGGTGGACAAACAATGCAAAAACATGCAAATCGGGCAAACGGCCAGTCCACCAGTAAAATCCTACGTGCTGTAGAAAAACTGCAAAACGTCCGATACAACATCTAAGACTCTGGGGCGGTCGTCGGTCAGCTTCGAACAGGTGGTCCCCCACCAGACGACGCACCGGCGCCACTTGGGTCCGCATCAAGGATTCGCACCGGCATGGACACGGCCGAGTGGTCACAATAAATTGTACAGGTCAACAGGAACGTCACGAATCACAACACACAAGTCATGCACGAAACTGCAAGGGTCTGGGTATGGACACGTGCAGAATGTTAGGAAGCTCAAATTGAATATAATTGTAGAGAGAGATGACAACTGACAAGAACACAACATGAATACCTGTCGCGGCTCATGGTGTTGGTGTATGGGCTTTGAGCTATCGTGTAGCCCTGTTTAAGGAGAGCGTCCTAGTAGCTCCATTACTCCTTCTGTGACATGTATGGTGCATTCTTGCAGCTCTGTTTTCCCATACGTGTTTACTAGAGTTTTCTCGGTGGTCGAGACCCGGGCACTTGGTGGTTTGTACCAGTGCACCTGGAGACCACATAGAAGTCTACCGCATAGTCTCTGACAAGTGATGCACTCTTTCATGGTCGAGACCCGGGTACCTGGTGGTCTGTACCGGTACCTCGGGAGACCTAGCACTGATTACCCTAGTCTTATTGACCCNCAGCTCTTGCAGCCCAGGGGGAGTGTTGGTGTATGGGCTTTGAGCTATCGTGTAGCCCTGTTTAGGGAGAGCGTCCTAGTGGCTCCATTACTCCTTCTGTGACATGTATGGTGCATTCTTGCAGCTCTGTTTTCCCATACGTGTTTACTAGAGTTTTCTCGGTGGTCGAGACCCGGGCACTTGGTGGTTTGTACCAGTGCACCTGGAGACCACATAGAAGTCTACCGCATAGTCTCTGACAAGTGATGCACTCTTTCATGGTCGAGACCCGGGTACCTGGTGGTCTGTACCGGTACCTCGGGAGACCTAGCACTGATTACCCTAGTCTTATTGACCCCCTGTCAGACTTGTGTAGTTTGCATGTGGCTGAGACCCGGACGCCCGGTTACGTGTTCCGGCATCTCGGGAGGCCTAAACTTGCCTAGCTTGGCTAGCCTGTGATACTAGTGTGTCACCGTAGAGTCTGGTCGTGTTTGGGGTATATTGGATGTTTTCTTATCGGTCGAGACCCGGGCACACGGTTGACTGTTCCGGTGCCTCGGGAGACCTCCAGTGTGTGGTTTCATGTTCTGGGTTATCTGCATTCCCCGTCTGTGCCTTTTGGTGCGGCGGGGATGACGGGGCCTGGTGGGCTAGCCGCCAGTCCCCAGTACATAAGCTCATCGTAGGGCTCATTGTATTCCTCTCCTTGATGCTTAATTCATTTGTTCCAGACTTGGCCAAATATTGGCGCTGCACTTCTCTCGCTCACCACCAGAGCTCATGTCTCTTCCAACATGGGCCTGCATGCCCTAGACTCATTTTAGCTTGGTATCAGAGCAGAGGGGGGCCGTGTGAGCAACAAAGTAGCGGAATGAGTCTGAAACGCAGCTGAGGTGCGCCACGTGGCGTCATGCAAACAGAAGTGTCCAGGAGTGACAAACATGTCTGCGACAGCAACAACGACAGCTTTCACCTTCCACCTAAGTTATGTTTAGTGTTCATGAGGATCCCACCGGGTGCTACTAAAGCTGTTGTATGGACGGCAGAAGCAACACCATCGGCAGCAGCGGCAAAAATCACAACAATGCATTCTGGCAGAAAAGTGTAAGTGTCAGTCGTGCACCAACAGCGCTCCAGCTACATGCACGTGGCGTAGCTGCACGTGCAAACAGCGCGCAGCATCAGCAGCAGCCACACTGTGCAGCAGCAGCAGCATTAGCATTGGTAGCGGCTTTGAGCAGTGCATAGTGCGCAACAGTAGTGGCAGCAGCCGCAACCAGCCGCACAGTCGCAGCCTGCAGTCATAGACAGCAGCAGGCAACATTGACTAGCGTGCAAGCAGCGTAGCAGCCATAGATAGCAGCAGCAGCAGCAGTAGCAGTTGCGTGCACAGCAGCGGGAGCAGCGGCAACCGCTGCGGGCACTGCAGGCAGTCGTTGTGGGCAGCCGCCGTCGCGCCGTGCAGCACTAGTCGCCACTTGCTGCGGCAGCAACGCGCGGCAGCAGCATTCTGCGCCCTGCGCAGCGTGACTGCTGACAGTGGCAGCAGCAGCAGCGTTGGTGCAGCTTGCTGCAGCGCGGTTGCAGCAGCGGCCAACACCACACCTTCTTTTCTTTTCTCTGCTGCCCTCCTTTTCTCCTCGCTTGCCCCCATTCTCTCGCCCCACAACCTCTCTCTCTGTATACCAGCTGCAGGAAGTTGCTTTGCAGCTTCCCGCGGCCTCGTCGATAGTCTCGCTCGTCGACCGACGACCTCGTCCGTCGACGAGCTTGCCGGTCGGCGAGCCCGTGAGGGTATCTCATCTCCACATATGTGGGGGGCCCAAGCTGGTCACGGAGGCTCGTGACCAGCTTGGGTCACGACGAGGGGGGGGACCGGTGGATACTTGATAGTACCACCTTTTTTCAGCATCCTTCGTGACAGCAGACCAGGTGCTGTCACGAAACGCATTCGCAGGTTGCATGTCCGCCACCTGGACCGGCGGACCCACAACCTCAAAGACTCAAAACACCCGCGTCTGCGCGTCATGTCAGCTTGCGATAGCAAACCTGTGAGGGAGTCACAAACTGGCGACGAATATGATTTGTAAGAAGGCGGATTGCAACTTTACATTCAACATTTCGACTTAACATTCTTTTGCGTGATCAAAGATGTTGCAAAAGGTCAACTCAAGAGAAGAAATCAACTCGCTTCGAAAAAGGCTTTGCTTAACGAAACAAAATGTTTCAAATGCATTCAAAGCCATCCCTGTCCATCATCATACGGGGACAACCATCCAAACATTCGCCAAAATCGACAAGGCTTCATAATCTAGTAACGACAGGCTCGAGCCCCAAAACAGGACACCACGATATCTTCACAAATTTTACGACACATTGATGGGACAATACCAGGTCACCTCAAAATTCAAGTCTTGATCTGATTGAAAATGCATAACAAAACGCCAAAGGAGTCCCTTAACTCGCTTTTCGCCTCCAATATGATTATTAAAATTATGAAACTTGCTAAATATGTGATTACATTATCATGAACATTACAATACCACACTTAGGAAGATCAGTT
>SZWC01007793.1:562-41514 GCA_023375785.1 Penium margaritaceum | reverse complement strand
CGTCCCTTCCCACTCTTCTCTGTCCCTCTCTTTCTCATCCCTGCTTCACCGACCTCTCTCCTCCCTGTCTTCCTCCCTCTGGCCCTCTGCCTATCTCCCCTTGCTCTCCCTCTCTCCCCTCCCTCTCCCTTTCTTTCCCTCACCCTCCTGTAGGGGTTGTGCTGTTTGTCCATGCAGCCATGATGGATCCTCTGTAACCCATCCACTCTCCTCCACCCATTTGTCCCACCCACACAAGAGTTGATCCACGCACCTTGTTTCAATAGGTGGTGAAAGGGATTCAGCTGGGAGGATGTCGGTGGGAGTGGGGAAGGCTGCATCTGTGGCGATTCCTCTGGCCTGTGTTCCCTGCGTTTTGGCTTGTGGCGTTGCAGATTCTGACTCGGGCAGTGGCTCGTCAGCGAGTGGATCGTATGGCCACGCAGATGAGGCGCAATCAAAGGCATCGGCGGGCAATTCCTGAGTAATGTGCCAAGTGTGTGCCTCCAAGCGTGTGCCCGCACAGACACATACACGCACACACACTCACACACCCCCACACGCTACATATATCCATCTGCACAACTGCGCACATGTGCGCGTGTGCACACCTGCACAACTGCACCTGCACACACGCACACATGCACGTGCTTGTGTGCTCAAGTGCACGCACCTTCGCACATCTGTGGTGGGTTCATCCCCATGCTCCTTCCTGCATTGTCTCGCCACCTCTTGTCCGTCCCCTCCACCTCATGTCCCTTGGGTGCACTCGTAGGGTTGTGCATGGTTCTAATGGATGCGTTTGAACCCACATTGCGCCTGTGGTTGATTTGCTGCATCGGATCCCTCTTTGCTCACTCTGTGTTTTGCCTGGCGATAGCTGACAGGGTTCAAAACCCCCCATCAATCCTAGAGGACAGAGGGAGAGACGACATGCGCGTGCGCATGCCGGTCAAGCAGTGCAGTGCAGTGCAGTGTCATGGCGTCCTTCCCACCAACGAACCCCATCGTGGTGTACCTCATCGTGAGTTCGCTCAGTTTCTTGTGTTCCACGGCATCATAGCTAACCGTGCATTGTAATCGTACACACCACGGGGGGGTGCTTGCAACTATGTGGTGTGTGTTGCTGCGATGTGTGACACCGCCGGCTGCCTTCTCCCACATCCCAGACCAACCGCTGCTGGCTGGCATCGCGTCGCGTCGCGTTGCGTCGCATTGCGTTGCGTTGCGTGCACAGCAGGCAGGGTGGGGTGGAGATGACCCGGCTGAACAGGACACGCAGCTGGGCGGCCTTCTTGACGCGAATTGCCATTTCCTGTGGACTTCGCTTTTGGGGGGGAATCTGCATCGCACGCTCACCCGGTTGAGGTAGTTTTGGGTGGTGGTGGTGCAGGCGCTCGACCACTCCGCATGGACTGGGTGCATGGGAACCACCAGGCAGACTGGCACATGCTCACGAGCAAAGACTGCATTTTTTCCTCTGTGCTGCAGATGTGCCGGAACAACGAGCCTCCAGAGCAGCAATGGGCTGTTGGAAAATGTCAGTAGGTATGGAGGTTTCGACTTCAGGAAGGAGGTGGTGTGCTGTCGTTTGGCAAACGAGGCACGCTGTTTCAAAGCAGTTAGCGCCAGATGAAGACATGAGTGGAAAGCCTGTCCACTGTCTCGTACTGAGAAGCTTGGGGTGCATCAGAGTAGTTGAGGGGAGGCATGAATGTATGATGCAGACTGAAGGCTGGAGCAGGTCAGCTGGGTAGACTGTAGGTCATGCAGGGTAAGTCCATGGACAGAGACTGCTGGACTTTGCTGCCTCTTTACTGCAAGGTAGACCATGCAAGGAGCTGGTCTGCTGTTCGTTCAATGCGCGCTGTGGATTTACACACGCACGTTGCGCTGTGTCATTGACGATGCTAGACTTCCTCTGGAAATAGCCAGCCTGTGTCCATGGTGATAGCCAGTACAATGTGACGAACATAATAATGCATAGTGCCCGAAACTTGGGTTGGCTCTCTGTCAGCCTAGACCAGCTCCATGGATTCACGTTCTCATGTCATACCTTTTCATGCACCAAGTGTTCACCCATGCAGTACACGATCACTGGAAAGAAATTGTGAAATCCCCTCCAATCCTGACGATCCATGCTGAGCTTCTGGCTTCACTGTGAAAAGGAGTGTGGGAGATCATTAGGCATGTTAAGAGAGTGGGTGGAGAAATCAATGGAGACAGTCTGTTACTAGTTGGTCCTTATTTCCTGAGTTTTGGCACATGTGGACAATGTGCACACATTTGTCTCCTGACTCTGTCGGTGTGTTGGTCACAATGATCCATGAACCTGTTTCTCGCTCCTCTGGATTATGAGATTCTGCTCATCGGCATCTTCAACAGAATCAGCCTTAATTGCATGTTTGCTGGAGTCTTCTCCCTGGACAACTTTCGGGAAGCATTCTCTGGCTAAACCCCAGGCCATCTCCATTTTCAGTTGACCATTTTCAAGATGCCCCCAATTTGAGGATTTTCGCTATGTTGCCCCCAGTCAAAAAACATATTGACACCTCGCCTCTCTTAGTTCAAGTGTCCAGGTTGAGGAGATGGAAGGAAGCTTCCTAGCAACACTCAAGTTGACCAGGCGTTAGTGCCTGATTGGACGGTGACGACAGTCACAAGTTGTTGATGTGTGTGACAGTACCACGTAGTGACCTCTGGCCTCGTTGCACCCCCACCTCACTGATGCAGGTGACTGACCGGAGAGAGACGGCTCCTCTCATGACCTCACCGTGGTGACCTGGCTGCACGACTACACACGCATGGATTTATGTGGACATAAACTGATGCTCACGTGTCGCAGGCTCACTCTTGGTGCTGTTGCTCACCGAGCAGGGTGCACACCCACAACTTATTTTGTCCTGAAACTTGACAGGCTTGTAGGAGTCCTTTTTATTGTGGACAGGTGGTTCGATCACCCACAGCTCGAGGGTAGCGAGCGAGAGCGAGCTCGCTTCTCGCTCACTCGCTGCCCGTCACCCAACACCTCGCACTGCTGTGACTCTACTTTTTTCGTTGTTCGCTCGTTCTCACTCCCGTCAAGCAATCCATGGCCTGTCTTGGCCTTATCTGACTCCTTGCACTTGCTTGCTGCGTCGTGCTAGTCCAGCAGGCCTGCCTACTGGTATTAGAGCAGCTTGACGGGAAGTGCGACGGCAGTCTCTTCCGCCGACCACAGTCCTGGGCCGAAATCGTGAGGTGATCCCCTTCGCACGCTTTCTCCCCTGCGCACCGAAGAGATCTGCTGGCACGTCCTCTCCAGACTGCCATGCGGCCCACCGTCCTACGGCTTCCGCCCGCCGTCGTTCGTAGCGGATAGTAGCCGTCGCGGGTAGCAGCCTTGGAGCATTCGGCCGCCTGCTATGTTGGCTCCGCCCGTCAGCTGTGGGTCTGCCAGAGCTGACAGCAACAGCCGGCGTGCGCAGCACCTGTAACCCGCCGTGAACCGCAGCAGCAACTCTGCCGGCTGCTGCATTCTCCATAGCAGCCGCAGTTCCGTTTTGAAGCTGCTGCATGCTCTGTCCGCGGCTGTTGAACACTTCAGCCAGCAGCCCATCCAAGAATCCGCACCCGCAGCAGAGCTAGCATCAACTTTCCAGCTCTGCTGTAGCAGCTCTAGCAGCAGTCGCAGCTTTGCACGTCAGTGTAGCCGAGCGTGCAGCAGAAGCAGCAGCCGCGGCCGTCGCAGCTGCACCTTCGTGACTGCAACGACAGCACCACCTCGGTGGTGCTCACAGCCACACTGGCTCACCGCGAGACACCGGGCGCGGCACCATCCCGTGAGCACTACGAGGACGGTCCCGTGCGCCATCGACACTCTCGTGAGTACAACGCGGCCGCACCATCATCTGCAAGTGCGGCACAACGCCTTGTAAGCCCCTCACATTCCTACTCTCTTGGGGGGGTTCAGCAGCGCTCCGTTCCTGAGACGGAGGCTGATGCATCAAACTTGCACGCACTGCTGCACCAGGGCGCTGTTCCCCTCTCCCTCACACTCACGCGTGCTGCCACGACTGTCATAGACGCTGCCACTGCCACTGCCGCCACATTTGCTGCCGCCGCTCGTGCGTCTCGCGCCGCCGCCTCCACTTCGGCAGGGCGAGCAACGGAGTCGTACACTGAGGCAGCGGTGCTCGCCGGACCCATTGCTGCAGCGGCGGCAGATTTGGGCACACAACTTGCTGCAGCTGCATCCGCCGTTGCCTTTGCCACGGCCTCTGCCGCAACTGCTGTTTCCTCCGCCGCTTCCGCCATTCGCACCTCCACCGCCACTGCCGTCACATCAGCTGCTTCTGCACCATCGGCCGCCACCAACCTCGTCATAGTTGCTCTCTCCGTCACCGCAGCCATCACTACAGTGGGGGCCGCAGTTACCACTGGGGTTCTCGCCCTAGTGGTGCCAGTTGCATCCACAGTTTCTGTCCTCTCTACTGCTGCAGCTGCTGCTGTTTCACCTCTTTTTGCCCTTCTCCACACCCCCTCACCTCCTCCTCGTGCGTGAGGGTTCTCCGTGCACCTGCCTCTCCTGCTGGTTCTCTGCCTCTCCCTTCTGTGTGGTGGCTTGTGTGTCTTATCGGGGTCGGGTTGTCCTGCAGCACAGCTCCCACGTGCCTTGGGCATCCCAGTTTTCCCACGCCCACTGGGGCTGGGGAAACTCTGCCAAAAAATTTCGGGCAGGTCCTCGTCGTCGTCACCATGCCTGGTGACGACGAGTCAGTCATAGCTAACCTGCAGCGTCAGCTAAACCTCGCTCGCGAGGCTCAGCGCGAGGCTGAAGATCGCCTTAAGGTCGCGAATGATAATCGCGCGGCCTTTGCTGATGAGGTCGCCGCCATTGTGCTGAAGCGTCTCCCTGCTGTGTCAGTCCCTTCTGCTGCTGCTACTGCTGGCACTAGTGCTGCTACTGCGTCCACTCCATCCGCTGCATACAGCGCTGCCCCCTCATCTGCGGCAAACCCCTCTTCTGCTGCCACCCTTGCTGCTGTCCCTCGCCAGCATGACTTCTTCTCCCAGCCTCCAGCCCTGGCACCTGGCCTTGCCTTCTCCTCCTGGGAGACCCGCTTTAGCGCTTGGGCTTAGGGAGAACGCTTATGGGAGTACTACTTCCCAGCAGTCGCTCCCTTCACCCCTGATGCCGCCGAATCCGCTCGCGCTGTCCGTGCCCTTATTGCTGCCGCGCCAGAAACCTTAGTCGACGATGTCGGCACCTACAACGCTAACCCAGCCGTTCCGCGTCTGGCTGACCCGATTGGTGCTTACAGCATGCTGCGTCGTCGCAATTCGGTCACTGGTCAGGTAGCTCAAAGTGCGCTCACCGTTCAATTCAACACGCTCTTGATGCGTGCGGACGAAACGGCTGATGCTTACTGGGCTCGCGGTCTCAAACTGCTTCGTGAGCTTGACAAGGCTGCCCCAGGGCAACTGTCTGCTGTCCTCACCATGGTCAACGGGTTGATCCCCAAACTGTCCGATCTTCTTCGTGACGTCAAGGCTGATGAGTTGCAGCGTCTTGCCTCACAGCCTGTTCCCCCCAAGTCTCCGCCTGGTGTGGGTGCGCTTTGGGACTTCACCACTGAGCGTCTTGCTGCCTGGTGGACCAGCCACCAGAACAAACGCCTACACCGTACAGCAGTGGTCGGCGTAGCCGCTCTTACCACTACCTCCTCTTCTCCCTCCCCTGCCTCGTCATCAGCCGCCACCACCTCCTCTTCATCGTCCACCTCTACTGCCACAGCTCTTACCTCACAGGGTCGTGGTCGTGGACGCGGTCGTGACCAGGGCAAGGGCAAGGCCAAGAACAAACCTCCATCTCGTGTTCCTGGTGAGGTGGTCTGCTGGAACTGCGGGTCCTCCGAGCATTCTGCTCGTACGTGCCCCGCACCCCCTGATGACCTCCGCCTTGCCCGCGCCATGCGTGCCCACTGGGCAAGCACCAGCGGCTCCTCTTCCTCCACCGCCAGCTCCAGCTCCAGCTCCAACTCCAGCTCCAGCACCTCTTCCCGTTCCACCAACTCCTCCTCTGCTCAGGTCTACTCCACCGCTGGTGTTCCACCCGCTCCGTCGGTCCCGTACCCCTGGGGATGGCCGCCGTCCTATGGAGCGCCTGTGTACGCTGGCCCCCCTTCGCCTGCCTACTTTGCGCCGCCATGGCTTCCTCCATCCTCTGGGTCTGCTCCTCCATCATCTGCACCCTCGGTCGACGGCGAGCACCAGCTGGAGCAGTCTCTCCTCCAACGTTTTCACCTTCGCAATCAGGGAGGTGAGAGTGTGACGTCGTTGGCCAGAGGTCTCTCGTGTCAGACCGACAGTGTTCTGCGTGGGGATCCCCCCGGCCATGTTTTAGGGTCACCGTCGGCGTCTGTCTCGTGGGTTGAGCATTGGCAGTCTGTCTTTCTTCCTCACTGTCTTTCTGTGTGTTCTTCGTCTCTTCCCTCCGTTGGCACTCTTGCTACCTGTGGCGTCCTCCCTCGCACCCGTGTCTCTAGTGGCTTCTGTGTCCTTGACTCGGGAGCGACCCACCACATGACATCCGTCCGTTCTGCATTCGTCTCGTTGGGTCCTGCCGGCTCCGTTCGCTTTGTTCGGACTGGATCCGGCCAGTTGCTCGCCGTCCAGGGCGTCGGTGTGGTTCGTTTTGTTGGCCCCAGCTGAGTGCTGTTTCTTCCTGACGTTCTGTATGTACCGTCTTTGGAGCTCAGTCTGCTGTCAGTGCCTTCCCTTGATGATCAAGGCATGGATTTCTCGGCCAGTCAGGGTGTTGGCACGGTCCGTCTTCGTTCGTCCGATCGTGTCGTCTTGCGTGGTGTCAAGTGTGACAAACTTTAGCGTGTTCCTCTTCTTGCCCCCTATGCCGCCTCTGTTGGATCCTCCCTCGTCCATGTCGCACCCTCTCTCTCCCCTGACGCTGTTCAGCTCTTGCATCGTCGTCTTGGTCACATACACACTGATGCCATCTCTAGCATGCTTAAGCTCCAGCCCGCTGTTGGTCTCACTCCTTCCACCTTTCCTTCACCTTGTCCCTCTGACTGTCTTGACTGTGCCCAAGGCAAAATGCATCGCTCTCCCTTTGCCTCGTCTGACTCCCAGACCTCCCACCCCCTTGACCTCGTCCACGCAGACGTCATGGGTCCCCTCCCTCACGAGTTCCTTGGGCGTGTCGGTCGGTTCGTCCTTTGCCTTACTGATGATTTCTCCCGTTTTCGTTGGGTCTTCGCTCTTCGTCAGAAGAGGGATGTCTGTGTTGTCGTTGAGTCTTGGCTGGTGCAAGCTGAACGCGCGTGTCAGCGCTCGCTACGGGTTTTTCGCAGTGACCGGGGCGGTGAGTTTCTCGGACCCACCGCCCGGCTCCTTGAGTCTAAAGGGGTGTGTCTGGAGACCTGTGCTCCCTACACACCCCAACAAAACGGGGTCTCTGAGCGTTGGAATCGGACGCTTGCTGATGGTGTTTGCACCCTCTTGTCCGAGTCTGGCCTCTCCCCCTTGTTTGCCTTTGAGGCCATGAGTTACATGACCTGGGTCTGGAACCGTGTTCCCCACGGTCCTCTCCCTCGCACTGTCACTCCGTTTGAACGCTGGTATGGCACGCGCGCTGACCTTCGCCTTGCGCGCGTCTGGGGCTGCGTTGCGTCTGTCTGGATGCCTGAGGATCTCCGCGATGGGAAGCTATCCCCGCGTGGTCGCCTCTGTCCCTTCCTGGGTATTTCTGCGCAGTCCAAGGCGTGGCGCTTCTGGGACGCTGAGCGCCAGCGTGTCGTTGAGTCCCGTGATGCCTTGTTCTTCGAGTCCACCTTTCTCCGTGACCTCCGTCGTCCCTCGTCCGCTGACCCCCTTCTGTCGCTATGTCGGTTGCGGGGGGAAGTTGTCCCTGTGGTCCCTGCTGTTGCATCTCCCCAGCAGCCTTCACCCTCCGAGCGTCCTCCGGTGCCCAGCACCGTGTCCACGCCGTCCTTAGGGATCCTGCCGTCTGTGTCATCGGGCTCGTCTGGTGCTCCAACGTCTCTTGATGTATCCTCACCTGTTCCGTCCGTGTCCCCTGCACAGTCCTCTACGACCCCATCCAGTCCGCCCACTGACGTGCCCACTCGTTCTGAACCTGCTTCTCCGTCGTCCGGAGATCCTCCCCGTCCGGCACGTGTCGCACCTGTCTTTCCATTTGTCCGTGGTGGGCGTCTTCGCGCACTTCCGACGCGCTCCTCCAGTTTCTCTGTGCCCGTCGTCCGTCCTCAGTCCCAACCTGCGCAGTCCCCAGCCTTGCCAACCGGCATGGATGCCTTGGGCTTGGCGACAGGGGTTGTCCACCCTAGCTCATTCCTCGACTACACAGTGCTCCGGACGGAACATGAGCGCGCGCTTGATGCTGCCATTCTTGGCAGCATTGCTGAGTGCCACACAACAACTGCCTCTACACCCACATCGCCTGATCCGACCACGGTGCGACAGGCACGCACGGCACCAGACGCACAACAATGGGAGGCTGCGATGCGGGACGAGCTTAGAGCCCTAGACGACCATGCTGTCTATGAGCTGGTCGATCTACCGCCCGGCCGTAAGGCCATCGACGCCCGCTGGGTCTTCCGTCGGAAGTACAAACCCAACGGTGCACTTGACAAGTACAAGGCACGCCTCACCGCCAAGGGGTTCTCCCAAGTCCCTGGGGTTGACTTTGACGAGACATTCGCTCCCGTCGGACGAGACACCACGGCTCGCGCTCTCCTAAGCCTTGTAGCACACCATGATTGGGAGCTCAAGCAAATGGACGTAAACAATGCCTTCTTCCATGGACGATTGGATGAGGAGATCTATATGGTGCAGCCCCCAGGGTTCTCGGATGGCATCAACAGAGTCTGGAGACTGCGTAAGGCCCTCTATGGTCTCAAGTAGTCACCACGGTATTGGAATCAGGAGATCACCTCCACCCTTGAAAAGGGGGGGTACCAACGCAGCACAGCGGATCCTTCCCTCTTGGTCACACCTCGGTCTGCACCGTTTGCTGCCCTTCGTCTACGTCGATGACTTGCTGATCGCCTCTCCGAGTCGAGAGGCAGTGTCATCTGTGAAGTCTTTGCTACAGTCTGCATACAAGATGAAAGATTTGGGTCTAGCATGTGTCTTTCTCGGCATGGAGCTTGAGCGAGATCGTGCTCGTCGTCTTCTTCACGTTCACCAGGCGGCGTACATGAGGAGCCTGGGGGAGCGCTTTGCCGCCCTCCTTGAGGCCGTGCCCACCGCATCAACACCGATGACGCCCGCTGGGCAGAGGCTGCTGAAAACTCTCGATGTATCAAAGCTGGGGGAGCCGGTGGATGTCACAGACTATCTTCGAGTCATAGGCTCCCTGATGTACCTGGATACCACCACCAGAGCAGACGTCGCCTTTGCTGTGAACTTCCTTGCCCAATTCTCCCAGTGCCCGAGAGCGCGCCACATGGAGGCAGCGTTGCGCGTCGTCAGGTATGCACTTTCCACAGCGCGAGTGGGCCTCTGCTACCGGGCACAGCCGTCGGTAGTCGTCGATGGCTACACCAACAGTGACTGGGCGCATGATGCAGATGCTCGCAGTCGCACTGGCTATGTCTTTCTTGTCGGTGGGACGGCCATCTCGTGGAAAAGTGGCAAGCAAGGTTGTGTCGCACGCAGCTCTAGTGAGGCCGAATATGTCGCGCTTGGTCCAGGCATCTGTGAGAGTGTTTGGCTGTGTCGCTTGTTGCAGCAGTTGCGTGTTCCCATCCGCTGCATCACTTTGCGCTGTGACAATCAAAGCACGAAGGCTATTACTGAGCATGATGGAATGCATCACACTCGCACGAAGCATATCAATGTGGAACATCATTTTGTACGTGAGCGTGTGGCTGCAGGAGATGTCCAGATTGTCTGGGTTGACACCCGACAGCAGCGAGCTGACTTGCTCACGAAGGCACTAAGCAGCAATGCGTTCAAGACTGCAGTTCACTCCGTTGGGTTGTTATGTTCCCGTGACGCTCCTGATTGATGTGTCGTGCCAATGCTTGTGTACAGTTCAGACTCGTGTCACGTCTTGTGACGTCTGTGTCGTGTTGTGAGTGTCTGAGTTCGTGTCGGCTGTGGGTCATGGGGGAGTGTTGATGTGTGTGACAGTACCACGTAGTGACCTCTGGCCTCGTTGCACCCCCACCTCACTGATGCAGGTGACTGACCGGAGAGAGACGGCTCCTCTGATGACCTCACCGTGGTGACCTGGCTGCACGACTACACACGCCTGGATTTATGTGGACATAAACTGATGCTCACGTGTTGCAGGCTCACTCTTGGTGCTGTTGCTCACCGAGCAGGGTGCACACCCACAACTTATTTTGTCCTGAAACTTGACAGGCTTGTAGGAGTCCTTTTTATTGTGGACAGGTGGTTCGATCACCCACAGCTCGAGGGTAGCGAGCGAGAGCGAGCTCGCTTCTCGCTCGCTCGCTGCCCGTCACCCAACACCTCGCACTGCTGTGACTCTACTCTCTTCGTTGTTCGCTCGTTCTCACTCCCGTCAAGCAATCCATGGCCTGTCTTGGCCTTATCTGACTCCTTGCACTTGCTTGCTGCGTCGTGCTAGTCCAGCAGGCCTGCCTACACAAGTCGTGCACGCAACGGCAAGAGTTTGGCTGGGGGACACAAGGCAAAGTGTCTGAATACTTCAATAGCATTTGCAGAGAGAAATGACAAATGACAGATCCATGGCATGAATACCTGCCGCGGCGCACAGCGGGTGTCACACGCGGCACTCCAAGAGCTGTCCTAAAACCGGCCCAAAACCACTGTTTTGGCCATAACTCTGCGCACACATGTCCGAATGCTACGTTGTCTGAACCTAGACGTGTAGGATCACAAGACGGACGCTACAACTGGTCATATACATGCATCCACAGACGGTGGACACGCAATGCAAAAACATGCAAATCGGGCTCATGGCCAGTCCGCCGAAAAGACTCCTTCAAGGTGCAGAAAAAACAGCAGGGGGTCCCGGCAGTGTCCGGGGATCTGGAATGGTAGTCGGCCAGCTCCAAGCTGGCATTCCGCCGCCAGTCGTCGCACCGGTGTCACCAGGGCCCGCCTCAAAGATCTGCACCAGTATGAACGCGGCCAAGTGGTCACAGTAGACTGTACAAGAACGTCACAAATCACAAGACAGGTTGCCCCCTATCTTTTAGCTTATCGCTATGTTGCCCCTATTTTCTTGATGACAATCACATGCTTAGGGTTTACTGATGGCGACATCAGCCGCTCATGCTCGCGTCCTCTGCAGCCGCAGCCGCCACGCCTCCTCCTCCTCTTGAGGGGCGGGGGCGAGCGCGCAACTCGGCCGGGTGAGTTTCCTGAGGCATGGCGCACGCGCAGGGATTAGGCTTTGCAGAAGGAGAAGCTCGGGATGAGAAGACCAGGGAGCCAGGGATTTGGGAGGACAGGGATGGAGGCGTCACACGAAAAAGGTGGCGTTTACCGGCTGGCACGTAGGAGTCGCGAACATAGAATCGGCAGCAGTGGGCATGGGAGAAGGGCTGGAGGGTATCACCCAATCGAGAAGATTCTCTGCCATAGCCTATGGTGCCTCTGGTATGAAAAGATCGTGAGCCCCCTCACCCAAGCCCCCTAGTGCTGCGCTTATGTACCTCCCCCTCTCAACGTTGTTGCGGCCGCTGCGAACGCCGATGTCTCCCCCATCCGCCGAGAACCCCCACAGGTAGGAACATGTGTGGCGGAGAGCGCCGTGATCAAAGTCTGGTCACGGTAGGTGAGAGACTCCAAAAAGAGCCCGTTGCGTGACACAATGACGCGACGACGAGTAGGGTCCCAGAAGCGCCAAGCCTTCGACAGCGGGGAAATGCCTATGAAGGCACACAAGCGACCCCGAGGTGAGACCTTGTACCCCTGCTGGTCCTCGGTGTACCACACGGAGGCCAGGGATCCCCAGACGCGAGCGAGACGAAGGTCAGCATGGTGTCCAAACCAGAGCTCATACGATGTAATATGGTCCGGAAGCGGACCGTGCGGGAGGCGGTTCCAGACCCAAGTCATGTAGGCCAAACCCTCAAAGACAAAGGACTCAGGGAGACCGCACTCAGACCGCATAGAGCGAACCGCATCCTCCATGGTGCGGTTCCAGTGCTCGGAAACACCGTTCTACTGAGGGGTAGCAGGAGCGGAGACCTGGTGAAAAATCCCGTGCTCAGCAAAGAATCCGTCCATCTTGCCAAGGAACCCACCGCCGCGATCCAAGCGGAAAGTATGTAGCGTGTGACGTGACTGACGCTCATCCATCACTAGCCAGAGTCGAACCGCAAGGGTGGCATCGCTCTTCTGACGCAGGCTGTAGACCCACCGCATCCGGGTAAAGTCATTAGTCGGAGTCAGAACATACGGGCCCCGATCAGAGAGGGACTTGACCGGAAGAGGGCCAAGAGGGTCTGAGTGAACAAACTCGAGAGGCCGAAGCGCTCGGCAACGAGAGTCAGGGTAGGTGCATCGGCGCATCTTCCCCTGAGTGCAAAAGAGGCAATCGGTCTTGGGTGGCTTCTCGAAAGAAGCCACGTCAAGACCGAGAGCTGGCTGTGTCCGAATGAGCTTTGACACAGTATCGGAGCCCATGTGAACAGGCAACGATGAAGCAACCGTTGGTGTTCCAAAGATAGAGCACCAGTGGCAAAGACCCGACCGGAGGAGGAAGGAGAGCAAGGGGAGGAGGTCCGAGAGACGCGATACAGATCATATATGATTGAGGCACAAAGGAAAACGCTGCAAGTGTCAGTATCAGTCATAGTTGCTGAGTCTGTGGTATACTCCACAGTGAGACCCATCAGCGTGCAGGCACGTACAGAAAGTAGGCTAAGCTCAAGATCAGGAACAAGTAACATGTCAGAAAGGTACAAGGGGCCAGACGGACCGTTGAAACGTGCAACCCCAACACCATGGACTGCCAAGGACTGACCAGAGCCTGTACGGACAGAACGGACAGACGTGACAGGACCGAGGGCAACAAAATCACTTCAACGACACGTCATGTGATGAGTGGCGCCATGATCGATGATCCAAGTGCCACCGTAGTCTCGACTGGTGGACGTCACTGTATAATGGGCAATGGAAAAATTGGCATCAGAGGGACGCTGAGCCGTCAGTGGGGAGGAACGACGTAGGGCACAAAGATGAGACTCATGAAACCAATCGGTGCAGTAAGGCCCATCATCATCACATGCTGACTGAGCTCCCCCACACGCGTTGTCACAAGCCACAAGAACAGTCTGTGGACCACCCGATGATGACAACACACTCGCACCTTGAAAGTGGAGCGTCAGAAGGTGTCGGAGCTCAGCGATGGTGCGGTTGCGTGGGTCTGGATCACTGCTACTCGCCCGTGAGGAATCGGGAACAGCTGCAGTCGTGGCCGCCACGCATCCGGAGGATGGCGAGGATGACGTCCTGGACATGGAACGGAGGGCGTGTGCAGCGTGGATCCCACGAGTAATCCGCGCCCAGTCGAGCGGCTGCTGGCACTCGGTGTAGCGATGGACGCCTCCATAGTTGTAATAGTGAACAGAACGTCCACTGCTACCACAAGATCATGACTGCTGCTGTGACTGCTACTGACGTGATCCACACTTCCCCTTCTTCCTTTTCCCCCAAGCTGCTGCTGTAACGCCCTGTGTCTGAGTGGGTGTGGGTCGGGCCGAAGAGGAGGAGGAAGATGAGGACGTGATGGAGGATTAAGAAGGAGACTGCAGGAGGGAAGATGGCGGTGATGCGACGACTGCTACAGCAAGAGAAGTCTCCTGACGGGCCACGGCTGCCTCGCGGGCTGAAGTCACCTGGAGGAAGAGCGGATGCGGCCAAGGGAGAAGGTACAGAGTGGTTGAAAAGGGCTCGAGGACAGCGTCGTTGTACCGTGTGAAGATGTCAGTGTACTCAAGGCGCCCACATCTTTGTGCCTCCTGAGGTCCCAAGGCGCGTGTAGATGCGCATGGCGCGTCGCCAGTAATCTGGTGCAGATTGTGCAGGCCCATGATGGAGAGAGTGGAAGGCACGAATGTATGCTACACGAGTGGCGTACGTCTCTGCGGCCTACAGGGATAAGGCCAGATCCCAACCTCCACGTGGATCGGTGCCGGTGCCTGTGCCGGCCTCGCCAAGGAAGGGGCGCAAATCGACGACAGCCTCGCGTGGCATGGCATAGAGGAGTTCACGCATCGCCCTAGCTGCTGTCAGCACCTGTGCTAGGTCTGTAGGCTGATACGGGCTGTGGTAGTAGGGCCACACTCCCTTTTAAGTAGCCCAAACCTGAAAGAGGATCTCCCAGCAGTCGAAGTCGTCCTCACTGATGTACCGTGGAGGTGGTGTCTCAAAGTTCTTGGGTTGCCGCTCTGTGGGGAGAGCAACTGCAGGCCGAGGAGGACGAGGGACGGGGAAGACTCTTGGAAGGGGATCGTCACCGGGATAGTCGGGTGACAATCGTATCGGAGGAAACGCAGGAGATCTGGTGCCCCTCTGCAGCTGACAGAGGCGCTCCTGAAGAACTCGAATCTCATGATCCGGGGAGTCGCTTGTGATGCCTGGCATGAATGGATCATCATCCAGGAGGTCAAGAGGTGGTACGTCAGGTCTAGCTTCTTTCACGGGTGCCTGAGCCGATTGTTGTGTAGAGACCGCGACGCCGGTAGCTCCCTCGGAAACATGCTGTGGGACTGTGGACTGGGCACGCAGAAGCTCAGTCAGCGTGCGGATGGCATCAGTCTGCTCCCGCTGTAGGCAAAGCATCTCATCCTGCTGGCTCTGCAGGTCCGCAATGGCCTAAGAGCGTGGGCTCAGGACCCTAGAAGAAGAGAAGGGATCACCTGTCCCCTTCCACTTGTTGTCAGACGAGTTCATGTCACCTCTCAGTATGGGTCGACAGGTCAGGTTTGTCGGATTGCGAAAGCGTCAGTGTTTCTCGAGCAGTTGAGACGCTGTCAATTTTTGACTGTCCAACCAAAAAATTGGCTATGGTGCTGACGTTAGCAGGTGGTTGATGACGTCAGCATGACCTGATGACATCAATGAGCAAAAATGCTGATGTCAGCTCGACTCCCATTATTTTTTTCTCTCTCACGGTTCTGCGCGAGCGTGCAGCCGCTCCGCGGCGGCTGCGCGGGAGCTGCGCGGAAGCTGCGCACCAGCTTTCGCTCAGCTGCTACTACAACTGTGCTGTCAGCGGCAGTAGCAGCTGCGTGGCTACATGCGGAGCAGTGGCAGCAACCCTGCATAATGCTGCTGCTGATGCTACTACTGATGTGCGCTACGGCTGCTGCTCGCTGCTGCCCCCGCGCGCTACTGCTACTGTCGCTGCTGTGCTGCTGTTGTTGTAACTGCTGCCGCTCTGCTGCTGCCACCGTGGCTACCGCTACTGCTGCTACGCTGCTGTTGCCGCCGCCGCTAATGCTCTGCTGCCGCCGCCGCTGCTACGCTGTGCTACTGTTTTCGCGGCCGCTGCTACGGTTGTGGACGGCAACTGCACTCGCTCTAGTCGCCACGTGATGCTTTAGCTACTGCTACGACGCTGCTGCTACCGCTGCTGCTCTCCTGGTATGCTGCTACTGGCACAGTGGCAACGCCGCTGCTACGGTCTCACGTGATGGGTGTGGGCTGTGTCGACGGCGACAGGCTATCTTCGACAGGCCCCAGTGGATCTGCTGCAGTGCTGACTCTCATTACTGCTGCTCTGCTGCGTCTCTGCTACGCAGCTCAGTGAGAACTGTCTCACTACTCTGATACCATGAGGAGATGCAAGGAATCTTCCTAGCAATACTCCCGTTGACTGGGCGTCAGCGCCTGATCAGACGGTGACGACAGTCACAAGTCGTGCACGCAACGACAAGAGTTTGGCTAGGAACCACACGTGGGTGTCGCACGTGGCGGTCCAAGAGCTGTCCTAAAACCGGCCAAAAACCACTGTTTTGGCCATAACTCTGCGAACAAATGTCAAAATGCTACGCCTTCTGAACCTAGACGTGCAAGATCACAAGACGAATGCTAAGACTGGTCACATGCATGCATCCATCATAAGACGGTGGACACGCAATGCAAAAACATGCGAATCGGGCTCATGGCCAGTCCGCCAAAAAGACTCCTGCAAGCTGCAGAAAAAACAGCAGGGAGTCCCGCCAGTGTCCGGGGCTTTGGAACGGTAGTCGGCCAGCTCCAAGCTGGCAGTCCGCCGCCAGTCATTGCACCGGTATCACAAGGGCCCGCCTCAAGGATCTGCACAAGTATGGACACGGTCAAGTGGTCACAGTAGACTGTACAAGAACGTCACAAATCACAACACAGGTTGCCCCCTATCTTTTAGCTCATCAATATGTTGCCCCTATTATCTTGATGATAAGCACATGCTTTGGGTTTATTGATGGTGACGGCGGCGGAGCCTTGTGCGTACGCCATTACCCGGTAGTACGACAATGCTCCACAAACAGAACGGGACCCTAGAGGTGTAGCACAATGTTACGGTGATATGAAACTGTGTTTTCTTGGTTTGCATGTTGGGTTTGATGTTGCAAACCAGTGGTTTTCAATACATGTCTTTGAAACAATATGACAGGGCATGCTTAATCTTCTCCATCGCAGCGGATTGGTCCACGTCAGCAGTCATCGCCGAGACTGACAATGGCCCAATGAGATCTTTTGTAGTCGTAAGTGGTGGCGCCAGCGCTGCACAGTCGACGAATGACCACTCAAGCCTGTGAATCCTTTCGCTCTGTAATGACATGAACGTGGGCAGGTACATTCTGCCCGAACGACATCGCAGTCGCACGTTCCGACCCATACGACAAGTGCTTCAACACGGTTTGCACTTTGAACTTTGGCCTCCACGATGCAATAGTTTGTGTTTCAAACCGATTACATGTACCAGTTCGCACAGTGAACAGATGCTGTCTTGCATGCTTGCTTCGTCAGCTAAGTCCAGCTTGTTCATCGCTCGTATACTATCCACCTACTATCGAACATTGACACCAGATTGGAAAGACATGAACAGTGATGGACGACCGAACGGCCGAAAACATCATGGATGGGGTATTCCCATACTGGACCCCATAGAGGCGCATGGGACATGGGTCGTAGTGAAGGAGGAGTGGGACCACTATGTAGCACGCACCAGGGAATGTGGCCATGACGAGCCATCATGGGCCGCATCTACGTTGACCCCTGAAAGTTGGGAAAGGATGGCATGGAACTTGGGGAAGTCCATGCCGAGCACTAGGCCCGCCTGTTGTTGTTTGTGTCGTACACGGCTTATGGTGACCCCTCGGCTCATGTCCATTCACGTGCACATCCCTGAGACTGGCGTCGGTGGCAGAAGACAGGCGGCTGGAGGCGACCGACGCCCAGAAGACTCTCGTACTTGTTAGATTCGTGCTGTGGGACAGCACATAGGCATGCAGCCTATCAGGACGTAGATTTCGTTGATACGGCCGTTTTGGTTCAAACGGCTCGTTGTTCTGACATGTCTACAGGGAGTTATGGTCAAAACTGTTTATTTGCCACTATATTGTCCTGCTATAAAATAGCGCCCTTGTGCGCCACGTGTGTGCACATCCACTAGGGCTGTGATGCTAGTTAGGCTGTTCTGGCCTCATTTGTCATCTCTCTCTGCACAATTCAACATTTGCAGCTTCTGACACTGCTCGCAGCGGACTCTGCAGCTCCGCGACCGCAACGGAACCCGCCGGTGGTGCCGCGGATCTACTGCGGTCGCACGCGGTGTTCCGAAGCCGTCACACTGTGGTGACGGTACTGTGACAGTTTTGCGCGGTGGTGCCACGGATCCGTGGCGTTCCGTTGTAGCAGCTCCGCAGCGGTCCTGGAACACCGCCGGCGGTGCTCCACTTTGCTAGGCGGTCGCAAGTCCGCGGCAGTCCTGCGGCGACTGAGCGGTCGCAAGTCGCGGCAGCCCCACGGTGGTCGCGGAACGCACTGACGGTGTGCCCCAACAGTTCGCAGCACTCCGCCGCGTTCCGCACCAGCGCGACTGCGATGACTGTTCGCGACACCCCGCCGTGCTCCGCGTCGACGCGACCGCGTTCAACCCGAGCGGATCCGCGGCAGTCTGCGGTGAACGTCCGCGGTGAAGTGAACCGTGGAGGGGGTCCGCGGAGGTGTTTTGCGGAGGTGAGGTTCCGCGGAGGTGAGGTTCCGCGGTGAGGCGTTCCGCAACAACAACAACAACAACAACAACAACAACAACAACAACAACAACAACACCAAAAACAACAACAATACACACAACACAACAAAAAAAAAGAGGAGGGGAAAGGGGGGAACCGGGCACCATGCCGAAGCTCACCCCCTCCAACGTGGTTCCGCGCCGCCACCGACGCGGCTGCCGAGGGCAGCACCGTCAGCGGCCAACGTCGGCCACCGCCATCGTCACCACAACGGCAGCAGCAGCAGCAGCAGCAGCGGCAGCTCCTGCAGCAGTAGCCCCTGTAGCAGTAGCAGCAGCGACAGTAGCAGCCGCCGCTACAACAGCAGCCGCCGCTACAGCAACAGCAGCAGCGGCCGCCGAGCCCAACAACATTGGCGCGCCAAGTGCGTGCACTGGCTGACCTACAGGCCGAGAGTTGCAACACTTTGACAAAGCAGGTCGTTGAGTTGTAGGACCTGATCAGGGGCTTACTGCCTCAGCAGCAGTAGCAACACCCATCCGCGGACCCGAGCGAGGACCACCTCGCTCACGGCAGCAATGAAGATGAGGTTGCGGAGACCCTCTCCGACTCTGGCGAGGAGGGCAAGGAGGAGCTGCTGCGAGCATGCCTCATCTGCTTGGAGGCACGCTGGAGAGCGCGTGAGGCCAATACCGCCCTCCTGGGCATGAGCTCCAGCACCGACGCCGGCTTGAGCTCATCTCGCCGCCCTCTGAGCTTTGAGGAGCTAGCTTTGCAGGCCCGCCTGGGGAAGGGGGTTGCCTCCTCTATGCCCGGTCCCACAGGGGCCTCTGTCGTTGCTCTGCCGACTATGAAGCCACCCAAGTGGTTTGAGTCGGACCGGCCCATCTTCCGGACTGGGAACGACTTCAAGTCATGGGAGCCACGCTGCCGCATGTGGGCTATGAGCGAGGGAGTTCTCGCCTACTACCTCACCCCTTACTAGGCGTCTGGCCCCGCCTAGACTCAGATGGCGGTCTGCGCCACCTCTGGTCTGATGAAAGCCGCCCCAGACTTCACCAAAGACTTCAGTTGGTTCCTCGGTGATCCACTGATGGGTTTGGGAGCTGACCCTCGGGAGGCATGGGCACTGGCCGTCACTCTATTTGAGGGCACCACCTTGGCCTTGACATCCCAGCGCCTTGCAGACTTCAACTCCCTCTGTCAGACTGCTCAGGAGTCCGCAGCTCACTACTGGTGCGGGGCGATTCAGCTGTACGAGGAGCTGGGAGACGATACCCCTGCGCAGTACTCCGCCCTCCAGATCATCCCATGCGGTATCCACCCCGACTACGCGCGCGTCTTCAATAACTTCGACCAGACTCTGCTTCGCGACTTGGTGAGCGACGGGACCCTGCTGCGCTGGGCCACCCTCCACTTCTTGGAAGTCGCTGGCATGGACGCCGCGAACCGCGCTGGCAGTAGCACCGCTTCGGCTGCAGTTGCCGCCGCATCCTCCTCTATGCCATCTTCAACAACAGCGGCTCCAGCAAAGGGAAAGAAGGGCCGCAAATTGTCAGGTGGTGGCTTTAGTGGTGGGACCAACTGTGGCACCAGCACCAGTAGTGTCAGCCACAACAACACCAGCGGGAGCAGCAGCCGCAGCGGTAGCAGCTGTAGCAGCAGTTGTAGAAGCGGCCCCGGCAGCACGACGGGCCGTCGACTCGTGTGCCTCAACTGCGGGGGTGACACTACCCTGACTGCACTCGCCTGACAGGCCGCCCATTGGAGTGGGCCAAGATCACTCATGAACTGCAGCAGAAGCATGAGACGTCAGGTGCGACCGCCCTCTCGGCCGCCACTGTCGCAACCATCCCAGAGGAGCCCGCTGCCAGTACAGGCCCCTCCGCGGATCCTCACGATCAGGCGCTCGCCGAACGCGACAGAAAAATCACCGAGTTGCACCAGCTTCTCACCCTACGCTCATCTCAGGGAGGTGCGAGTGAGCTGACTGAGTCGAGGGGTCCTATTGCCTGTGTACTGTCTGTGTCGTTGCGTGATGATGCCTGAGGTGGTCCCCATGCCCAGCCGTGTGCGCCTGACGAACCTGATGATGTGTCTTGGCTGCATGCTGCTCATGTGCGCTTTGCCGGTCACCTTGTTGTGTCCCCCGCTAAGCGTCCTACTACCGCACCTCGTTCCGTCGCCGAGTGCCACGTTACCCCTTGTACGTGTGTCACCGACACCACCTGGTTTGTTGACTCAGGTACCACCCACTACATGACGTATCGCCGTGACGCCTTCGTCGTCCTGCATCCTGTTGGCGCTGTTCGCTCTTTCCGCACTGCTATTGGCCATGAGATCCCTGTCCAGGGTGTTGGGGTTGTGCAGTTCACCGAGTCCGCTGATCCTGTATACATCTCCGACGTCCTCTTTGTCCTTGATCTGGAACTCAGTCTGCTGTCTGTCCGTGCTTGCACCAAGATGGGCCTGGGTGTCACACACACAGCTGCCGATGCTCGCATCTTTGTGCCTGATACCGAGGAAACCGTCCTCAGTGGGAAGGTCGTCAATGATATGTATCACATCTCTGGGTCCTGTGCGAGTGCACCCCCTTTGCCTCCGTCTCCCACTGCTCGTGTTTTCGTCGCTGGTGCTCTATCCCCCGAGCATCACCGTCTCCTTCATCGACGCCTCTGCCATGTGCACCTGTGGGGCTGTCGAGAGGATGGTCTACACTCAGCCTGCTCTTGGTCTTGATGCGGCATCCTTCGAGGCGCCGCCCACGACCAATTGCCTGGCCTGTGCTGAAGGCAAAATGTACTGGTCCACCTACCTGTGTCTGCCTCCAGGGCTAGTCGGCTCTTGGAACTTGTCCATTTCGACCTCATGGGTCCGCTCCCTGTCGAGTTTTAGGAGGACCACGGTCGCTACGTCCTGACGTTGACTAATGACTTCACGTGCATGCGCTGGGTCTATTGTATACGTCAGAAGAGCGATGCTGCCATCGCAGTCCGCATTTGGCTGGTTATGGACGAACGCTAGTCTCCCCACCGCCTTCAGGCCTTTCGCTTGGACCGCGGCGGCGAGTACCTCGGTGACATGGCCCGCTCCTTCACTGAACTTGGTGTCTTCCACAACCTCTCTGCTCCCGTCACCCCCCAGCAGAGTGGTGTCTCAGAGCGCTGGAACCGCACCATGGAGGATGCGGTCCGCGCCATGCGGGCTAACAGCGCCATGCCTGAGGCCTTTGCCTTCGAGGGCATGGCGTACATGACCTGGGTCTGGAACCGCATTCCCCACGGCCCTCTCCTCGGTCACCACACGCCCTACGAGCTCTGGTACGAGCGTCGCGCGGATCTGCGCCTGGCCCGTTTCTGGGGCTCCCTTGCCCGCGTCTGGTTCACACCGGAACAGCAAGGGAGAAATCTCCCTCCGTGGGGCCGCATCTACGCCTTCGTTGGCGTCGCCCCGTGGTCGAAAGCCTAGCAGTTCTGTGATCCTGAGCGACGCCGCATTGTGGAGTCCCGTGACGCTCTCTTCTTCGAGCATCTCGCCTTTCGCGACCTTGCTCACATCCACGCTCTGCATGCTGCTCATACCCTTGGGTGTGCCGGACCCCGTAGTGTGGGGGAGGTCCCAGGTACGGTTGGCACAGTGCCTCCGTCCAGTGCGGTCACTCCGTCGCCGATATCCCAAGGGCTATCCCCAGAGGCTGTGCCCACTGGCACCCCCAGCATCATCCCATCTGCGGCTTGATCCTCTGCCCCCGACTCTCCGCTCTCGCCCGTGTCCGAGTCTGCGTTCGAGTCTGCATCCGAGTCTGCCTCCGCGTCTGAGGATCTGCCTGATCATGCGCCTACTTCCGCGGCTGAGTCTTTGCCAGATCCTACGTCCGCGTCTGTGTCTCACTCTGAGCCGTCCCTGCCTCCGGCCGCGGACATGCCTACGTCTGCCGTGGGCCCGTCTCCGGCTGTTGAGACCACACCAGCTATGAGTGGCGCACCAGCCATACATTCCACACTGGCATGTGAGTTATCAGTGCCCACTGCTCCTACCCCGTCAAATCCTACACACGGGCACCCTGCGGACGTCTCCGTCCACGCCCCACGTGCAGCGTCGTCAGCGGTGACCCAAGCACGAAGGCCCTCGGCCTGAGTGCTCGCGGCCTCGCTGAGGTTCAACCTGGCTGTGCCACCGGTATAGCGCTACTTGCTCATGAACACTGTCTCGCTCGTGACGCTACTGATTCTATGGTGACGGTTGACCCTCCCTCTGCGGCGTACGCCTTGGCTACACGCAGTGCACCAGTGCTGTCTCTGACCCCACCAGTCCGCCTAAGGCCCTGTCAGCCCCCGACGTTGAGCAATGGCGCACTGCCCGCCAGGGTGAGCTTGATGCCATCCGAGAGCACGGCGTCTTTGAGCTGGTGGACTTGTCGAAGAACCGCAAGGCCATCAAGGCCAAGTTGGTTCTCCGCAAGAAGCTAAAACCAGACGGCACTGTGGAGCGCTACAAAGCGCGCCTGACAGCAAAGGGCTTCTCTCAGGTTCCGGGTGTAGATTACACTGAGACCTTTGCCCCTGTTGGCCAGATGATGACCACGCTCACGCTGCTGAGCTAGGCGGCACAGCATGACTGGGAACTCCATCAGATGGATTTCAACAACGCGTTCCTGAACGGGGACCTTGAGGAGGAGATCTACATGGTCCAACCACCCGGCTTTGAGGATGGTACCGGTCGAGTGTGCCGACTGCGAAAGGCCTTGTACGGCTTGAAACTGTCACCTTGATGCTGGAATCAGGAGATCACCAGCGCGCTCAGACGCGCTGGGTACGTTCAGAGTGATGTAGACCCATCCCTGTTCCTCTCACAGTCCCCAGCACCGCTCGCTGCCATCCTCGTCTATGTGGACAATCTTCTGATGGCCTCACCCGACCTGGGAGCAGTGAACGCTGCCAATGCCGTTCTCACCTCAGCCTACACGATGAAAGCTCTCGGTGAGTCCTTGGGGATGGAGATCGTGCGCGATCGTGTCCGCCGCACACTCCGCATCCATCACGGAAGCTATGCAGAGACTGTGGGGGAACGCTTTGCTAAACTCCTCTCTGCCGTCCGCACGGCCTCCACGCCCATGACCCCTGCGAGGTAGGTAGCCCTGAAGGTGGATGACCCAGCGGACCTGGGGGAGCCAGTCGATGTGACCTTGTACCTGCGAGTCATCGGCTCGCTCATGTACTTGGCCACCACAACACGGCCCGACATTGCCTTCACTGTCAACATGCTCACCCAGTTCTTGCAGGCTCCACGCCAGCAAACATTGGAGGCCGCAATCCGGTGTGTGCGCTACATCCTGTCCACTGCACGCTTAGGCCTATGCTTTCGCGAGCAGGTATCCGTTGTGCTCGACGGGTACACAGACAACGACTAGGCATGGAGTCCAGATGGCAAGAGCCGCACCGGCTACATCTTCCTCATTGGAGGCACTGCAGTGTCCTGTCAAAGCGGGAAGTAAGGCTACATCGTACGTAGTACTGCTGAGGCAGAGCATGTTGCTCTAGGTGCCGGTGCAACGGAATGTGTCTGGCTCGTCCGTTTGTTTCGTGAACTGCGTCAGTCCATTCCCCCTGTGGTTCTCCAATGTGACAACATGAGCGCGAAGGCCATCGCCAAGAACTCAGGTGTGTTCCATGCTCGCACAAAGCACATCAATGTCGAGTACCACTTCGTGCGTGATCTGGTTGATCATGGTGAGATCCGAGTCATCCATGTGGGCACAAACAGGCAGTGCGCGGATTTTCTAACCAAGGCTCTAGGTCGTTCGAAGTTTCATGCGGCCACTCGTTCCATTGGACTCTGCCCCATCCCTGTTGCAAGTTGATTCCTCATGTGCCACCTTGCGTGTGATGTGCTTGCTACCTATAGCGTCTGTGCATTTTCTGCTCTGTACAGCGTCAGTGTCTGCATGTGCATGGACGTGTTTTGCCCTCCGGTCATGGGGGAGTGTTGTTGTGTGTGTCGTACACGGCTTACGATGACCCCTCGGCTCATGTCCATTAACGTGCAGATCCCTGAGACTAGCGACGGTGGCAGAAGACCGGCGGCCGGAGGCGACCGGTGCCCAGAAGACTCTCGTACTTGTTAGATTCATGCTGTGGGACAGCAAATAGGCATGCAGCCTATCATGACGTAGATTTTTTCAATGCTGCCGTTCTGGTTCAAACGGCTTGTCGTTCTGACGTGTCTACAGGGAGTTATGGTCAAAACTGTGTTTTTGCCACTGTATTGTCCTGCTAGAAAATAGCGCCCTTGTGCGCCGCGTGTGTGCACATCCACTAGGGCTGTGACACTATTTAGGCTGTTCTGGCCTCAGTTGTCATCTCTCTGCACAATTCAACATTTGCAGCTTCTGACACTTGTACTTGTGTCTCTAGCCCACCCCTTGCTGTTCTCACCTCCACCTGTGTGTGCTAGTGAGTTAGCTGGTCGGCTTGTACTGCAACGCCAGGGATAGCAGAGCTAGGAAGGTGTCTTTCACCGCCAACTGTCCACAGCCATGGCAGCTGTTGGTATGGTCCAAGCCACCGAGTCGGTAGTGCCTTGCGATCATGTCATCATGCATGAAGTTTTGTCATTTCATCTTCAGCCCGTCCCCCTTTTCTAGGTGTGATGGCATATGTCCGAACAGAGTTATTCCTATGGTCCCCCGCTTTTGGAGAGTACTTGTTGCATGAGTTGGTGAATTCCTCTCCATCTAGCCCTTCTTATACGGAGATTTAGAGTGTGTATTGATTACATTATGTACAGTTTAGCCCCTCCTTGTAGAGAAAATGACACACATCTTTACAATATTATGTCTAAATTACGCCTCTTTCAGATTGTACTTGGCGTGTGATTTGGTGATCTTATCTCCATGTTGTCCTTTCTGTATGGAGTGTGTTTTCGACATATTATTTCCAGGATACACAGTTACCGTGGCACAATTGAAAACGATCAACGTAGAATGTTTCCATTTTAATTTAGTGTCTCTTATGTTCGACTTAAGTAATTGTTTTCCTTCGAATATTTGAGCACAAAATGCATTCTGTTGTACTGGACGAATCACTCTAGAAATTACCAAACCTGTAAATGTCTACACAAAGTTTCATGTTCCGCGCGCAGTCTCCCAGGGACTGCGCGCGGAACGTGAAACATCCATGTTCCACGTGCAGTCAACCAGGTCCTGCGTACTGGCGTGGCAGCCTTCAAGCATTGGAGTCCCTTCCGGACGGCGCGCTTTGCCGTCCGGAAGGGGTGGGCGAGCTGTGAAGGGAGTTGCGAGCTGGCTTTGCAGGTCGCCCGTGCGACTTCGCTCTTCGGCCTCCTTCACACAGAAGCAAGTTGAACTCCTCTGCCACATCAGGGTTGCTGTCCTTTTTTAACTTGACGAGGAGGGCTCGCAAATCACCAAACTGTGGGCGAAGCGACTCCGAGTTGCTATGGGGTTGCTACAGCCTCGAAGCTATAGCAAGTCCTAGCAACTCCCCAGTTGCCGTTGACCGCACCGGCGTTCGCGTGGGTAGCGACTCAACGAGACAGACTTTTGTTGATGCCGGACACGCGAAAACCGCAAGAAAAGTGACTTCGCAAACACCCTCGCAGTCTATCGCTTCGAGCACTTGCTATACGTCCCGGTGTGAAGGCCTGGTATCAATCCATGCAATCACTTCCATCTGGAACTTGAACACGTGCAAAGACATGGCAGAGTTGCTATGAGGCGGTGTGAAGGAGACCTTTGTCTTTCGACGTTTGAAGACTAGATTGCCGAACTTCTGGGGACACACCAAGGAGATGAACGCCACTTCGACCAAGAAAAAACACCAAGATAGCAACTGTAGCCCTTGGACAAACAGGTCCAAAGTTTTATGGCCATAAGTTACAATCGAATTTAACCGTCACTAAACTGAGTTCCAGAAAATAGGAACCTTTAACAATCACCACTGACTATTCTGGAGTTGTGATTGGATTTTTGTGTGGACTTCACATCCAAATGTGCTACATGAACCTATAGTATGTATACATACATTCTTTGTTACTTGAATTATGCTGTGACATTTTTAGCTTTCCAAACTGTGTCATGAATGCAATGAACAATTTCTATACCTTTGAGGACCTCATTTGCAAATGGTGACAAGTCCAATTGCATACAAGTAAAGCAAATGCGCCATTGATGAAACATGTTGCCATAATTCACTTCCAAAAGTAAAACAATTGAGAGAGGCCACAACTAGCAATCCACCCTTGCACATACACTGGCAAACTGTGTACCCTGCAGATTACATCACATGTCGCGTACGGGCAGGCATCACCACACTCCACTGCATCATAGAACACTTCCTTGTTTTGGCCACATGTAATGTGATCATCATCTGTATCATGTCTTCTGACTTGGCCACATGTTACCTGACCCTGCCTTTACACCTCTGTACTTTGAGGTGCTGTAACCTGAATCTTCCCCTAACTGAAACACCAGTCCTCGTCATTGGTTTGCCTGAGACGGTAGGAAATTGTAGAGGCAGGAGTAAGAAAGCCGTGTGTACCTGTAATGAATGGTGGAACACACAGAATAGAGTATGTTGTAAATACAAAGAAGAGAACAATGCACAATACTTCTAGCAGCAAGGACCAATGCGTGTAAGAAGAACACAATGCAAAGGTGTAACAATGTTTCACCTTCAAAGAGCACCATTGTCTTCCACAAGATCAAGGTCCGGAAGGCCCATCTCCGGCACGACTTCACGGACCATGCTACACTGACCCCTGAAGGCTACCTCCTCTGCCTCACCCCTTGCTCTCGTGATCTCCTCGTCTGGGTTGCAGTCTTCGTCAGAGGTCCCGGAGTCAGTCCACTCACTTGTGCAGTAATCCACAGGAGCTTGCCTGGCAACCAGGACCTCATTCGAGTTGTCCTCCTCTCCTTCACTCTCCTCTTCGTACTCCTCTTCCTCCTCCTCTTCTGCCTACCCCACTCCTGCAACAGTATGGTCCGGTGCCAGCTCACCATCCGTAGGGTCCACTACAGTTGTGCTCGCAACAGTTCCTGCAGGGACATCTGGTCTCGCGGCTATCCTAGCAGGGACTGGTGCTTCCACATCACCCTCAGCCATGATGAGTCCTACTACGTCTTCTGGGGCAGAGGCTGCTGGGTGCGTAGCTTTGTAGTGTGACCTGCAGCCATTGCAAAGGTGTTGGGGTGGTTGGGTTTGTGCAGCCGTGTTTTGGGTGACCCTTCTAGCTACACCGACCACATATGTGGTTTGTGGGCAGGAGGTTGCCTCGCCACTTCCGCTTGCCTTGCAGTCTCCCCACTGCATGGTCTCCTGGTGCCTGCCACCCTAGTCTAGGCAGCTCCCCTTCATGATCTGGTTCTTGTGGCGCAGGCTTCAACATTCTCAGGTTCACTCTCGGCCTGGGGTGGTCGTAGCACCACTTTTATGTGGCAACAGAGTACGTCATGTCAGTTTACCCATCCAGGACTCCATTGTCGAACAGGACTGCACAGGCATGGACAGGGGAGATCCCAAACTCCTAACACCGGCTGCAATTGCAATTCCTCATGCAATAATCCACCTGCTGTGGCTCACCCTTTCTCCCCATGAAGGTGGCCATGAGGTTGCCTTTGTGCACCACCTCGTAGTCTCAGGCCGACAGACAGTTGTGCTGCAGGGCCTTTCCGGGTGCCGTTGCCCACTTCTTCTCATGGCCGTTTCCCATGAGTGAATCATGCATCAGCTTCCTGTGTGTTTCGAAGACTCTCTGGACGAAAGGGTGGAGGTTGGCAAAGTGGTGGAATGGAATCAGCTTCAAGGCCTTGATGATGCGTTAGGTAAGCGATTCGGCAGCGTTACTTGTCATGTGTCCTCCACAGCCCGGCGGACCGTGGAAATGCCTCCAGCATCATGGTAGGATGCCACCCTAGGATCCCCGACTGAAGAGATAGTTCTATGCACCTTGGTTTGTCTCCATCAGCTCCAAGCTGAGCCTTTTGTATTCCTCCTGCTCCTATACGTTCACCATACACCAAAACATCTCCGTCAAATTCAGGCTATACATCACACAGATATTCTCCTTGATATGGAACACACAATACTTGTGCCATGGCAGCAGCTTCTGCATGATAGGAAGGAGGCATGTATCTTGGTCACTGATGATGGAAGTCCCGCCCTCGTGCAACGTCTACTACGCATTTGCAAGCTACAGCAGAAACTAGCCCCATTTGTCCTCGTCCTCTTGGCTGGTGATGGCGTAGGCCATGGGGACGCTGTTGTTGATTGTGTCAAGAAACTGGGCAAGTAGTGACACTTCTTTGTAGCTGTTTTTAAAAAATGTCTCGTCTAGTGTGACGATGCGCCTCACGTACGACCAGGTCTTCCAGCAAGCCCCGGGCACCACAAAGAAACGGCAAAACTTCTTCTGATGCTGCTCCACCACCGCATTAGTGCTTGGGTCTACCCTCATGAGCTACACGTGCGCGGAGATATAGGGACATAGGTGAAACGCACAGGGTGAACCGGTGGCAAAAGTGTGTGTTTTCATAAGCAAACAGTGAAACCTCACCTCGACGAAATAACCTAGTGCGCTTGGATTTCGACGAGTGAGATGAGCGTTAATCTTTTCTATGAAAAAAAAACACTTTTTAATCAAGTGGGTGTATCCTTAACTTTTTTTGTAGTACAGGAAATGCATACTTTGTCGGGGTCATTTCTTCATTTTGATGAGACCGAGCAGCTGGGCGGTTACACTACGCCCGCTTACGTCGAGACGTGCAATGGCTAGTTTTCGCGCCACCCACATTTTGTGCAACAGTTACTCGTCAAGCGGCCATGCGTTGCAACATGTTTTTTACCCTTGGTCAGTTTAAGTTCTGTCATCCCATCCTACGCCTACAATGATGACTACAACACAACCTCCACGATGGATCGTTTTTTCACCAAGGTTTCAGCTGAGGAGAGGGTGTGGCGTCCCAAACATGCAACCATGCAGGGTCCCCTGCCCCGTCCACCTCCTCCAAAACGACCCATTGGTCGTCCAAGAAACTCAGTTGTCCTGCCTGCCAACACCACCAATGAGCAGCAGTCCGGCTTTATTGCGTACAATTCTACGTACATGCAAGGTGCCGTTGCTCCAGTACCTCTGGTCATCCGTTGTGGCATCCCATTGGTCATCCTTGTGGAGCCAGAGAGGGGCATGCGCGATGCCCGCATTCAATTGGGCAAACGTACAAGCTCATCTGGAGCTGCCAGCTCCTCTACTTCCTTCCACGACTTGAGCGAAGCACCGGGTGGCAGTGCTCAACACGCGCCAGCTTCCCCTCCTCCTACGCGTGGTGGCAGCAACAACACTGCTCCATCTTCCCCTCCTCCTTGTCGGAGATTCACTACAGCCTAGAAGGGTAAAGCCCTTGCACCAACTTCTCCACCTGCACCATCTTCCTCCGACAACGACATCCCAAGGCAGCGCCCACGTCTTTCCATCTGCATGGACCCACTGGTCATCGACAAGGCCCTGTCTCCTGACAAGAGCACGAGCGAGTCCCAATCGTCTAACGACTCTACCGACACTGAATATTATTTTGGTGAGCCAGAACATCACAAGCGGCTCATCGTCGACATCAACGGCTGGAAGAAAGGATGGAGCGTATGCAGATTGGTTCGGCAGTGGCCACTTTGTCACGATTTTCCGTGCGTGCAAAACGAATCCACAGGTGTACGCAGCAGTGAAGCACCTTCATCGCTGCTTCCGTACCCTAGATGACTATTCCGTGTGTGACCGTCTGTCTCCAAGCACTGTTATCTCCTGGTTCGAGCCGAGAACAAGAATCGTAAAGAAGAAATACGAGGCGGCCATTGTTGCTTCTGTCGCTGCCCTCGCCACCGTTCGGGGGAAAAAAAAGAAAGCAAGGTTCGGAGGGCAAGCGAGCGTGGCTGGCTGAGCACACGGCAGTGAAGGAAGGAATCAAGAAGAAGCTCGAGGAGGCCCGTGAAGCAGGCATGGCGCGCAAGTCAAAGGTGATTCACCAAGAGATCCTGTTGTGTCATAGCGTGCCATGCACCTGACGAACTGCAGTGGCTCGGGGCGCGTGTGTTTGTGAGGCAGTGGGTGCAGAAGTTTGTGACGCATGAGCTTGGTTGGGCATGGCGTACAGGCACCACTGTTGCACAGAAGCTTCCGCAAGACTGGGAGGTGCATGCATGGTCACTCTCTACCGCATGAAACCATTCCTCGTGCCGAACGCCGACCACACAGGCCTCAAACTTCTTCCATCGGCTGGTCACACCGACAACAAATAAGCGTAGCCGATCACGGCTTTGGTGACGTCTTCAATGACGGGCTAGCTGCCAGCCATGTAGCTGATTTTCGGCGGCAAAACATCGCGCTGCCTGCAACAAGGACCACATGCGCACACGCTAGTGGAGAACGGATATCACCTCACCCAGACAGCATCGCACTGGGAAAATGGTGACACGATGAAGGACTGGGCGCACTACATCGTGTTGCTGTACTACAAGCGGACATGTGCTGCTTTGGGTGTCTGCAAGGGCGAAGCAGAGCTGCTGTTTTTGCTCGATACATGGCGTCCGCACTGCAGTGGGGTGTTTCTTGAATGGCATCATGCTAGCTTTCCGTACATTCACACTGTCTATGTGCCTCCAGGATGCACCGGAAAGGTACAACCGGCAGATGTCGGGCTAATACGTCCTTTGAAGAATAAACTGGAACAACTCTTCGCAGTGTGGGGTACACATCGTAGCCAGGCTGGGGGGTCAATGAATATCGGGATGAAGGAGCTCAAGGAGTCTGCATGTGAATGGTTTTTCCAGGCTTGGATGTACATGTGTGATGTAGAGCCGATGGTCAAGAATGCGTGGGCCAAGGCAAAGTTTCCAAGGGTGTTTGATCCTGCCTCCCAGCGTGCGGCTACTTCTTACGTTGGGGAATCGCTTCTTTGAAGTGACATGTACGAGGCAGATGATGGGGTTATCTGATTTTGTTTTTTTTTTTCCAACTGCTGAAAAGAAAAATTGTTTGACGTCTTGCTTTCGAGTGCACATCGCCTGGAGCTCGTTCGCTCCAGGGGCAGGTTCGATCCCTGGGTGGCGTCTGGGCCCCACGTTGGGTGACTCGCGTGGGTGGCCCGGTCAACCGGTACTCACCACTTCTCCTACTTGTTACTTGTCGCTCTTTGACCTACTCCAAGTGAGCTTGCCCCCGATCCATGGTGTCATCCTGTCGCTCACTTGCTTGCTAGCTTGCTTGCTTCCTTGCTAGCTTGCTTGCTTGCTTGCTTGCTTGCTAGCTTGCTTGCTTGCTTGCTTGCTAGCTTGTTTGCTTGCTTGCTTGCTTAGCATCCTAGGCTACTTACAGCTTTCCCAGGACCTGTACTCCCCACCCAACCCAGCCCAACGTAGCCCAGCCCAGCACAGACATTTCTGTTGTTGCTGTTGCGGGCTGTATGGTGGGGTGCACACACATAGTCTCTCTACAGCTGCGATACCATGAGGGAATGGAGAAACCCCTCTAAGCAACGTTATGTGTGATGGAGTACATTACATAGAGCACAATGTGACAGGCGGTGCTCAGGAAGGTTGAGAGGCGGCGAATAAACGCTTAGACACGTGAGACTTGGATTGAACCTGTTGGTTTTTTGTGCTCATTGTGCTCTGTTGTGTCCTCCCGGCTTGTGTACATCGGTGTGCAGATGACTGACGGCGAGACTCGACGCTGATGGAGTGTCGTCCGGTGGAGCCAACGCACGCTGAGGCCGTCTTGCAGTGCGCTGGAGTCCCCTCTCTTCGGCGACGTGTTCAGCTCCATCGGCAGGCCTCCTCGGCAGTCGCGTTGCCGGCAGTCACTGCCACCGCAGTCGCTGTTGGCATGCGTCCAGCGTGCACTGTCGTGCCTGCGTCATCATGCGCTGCCTAGGGTTCCAGTTGCATGTTGTTTGGCCCTGTTTGGCAGCATAAACCGTCCTGGGCACTACCTGGGTTCAGGCTGCCATAACTCCTCGCTACCATTTTTCTAGCAGATTCTGACCGCACGGCTGCGTTCGCAGCGTCGGTATTATGGTATGGTCTAGTTTTCAGGCAAAACGGACGACGCCCGGGTTTTGGGCTGTCGGCCGTCTGGCAGGCCTCACCGAGAAAACCTGCCAGCCTGAAATTAGCTATTTCCTGATTGGCTGATGAACTGAGTAACAAGCTCTACAGAGCTGGGGGGGGGGGGGGCTAGAACTTGGAGGGGTTCCCCATTGCTGTTCATTCTTGTTTCCTAATCAGTTACTATCAGTTTTCAGCTGCTTTCTGGCGCTAACTCTAGAGCGCGCGTTTCTGAGTAACAAATCCAGAGCTTCCAGACTTAGACTCTAGAGCAGCAGACTGAGGGGGCAGCTGACTTAAGCAACTAGCATGGAAGCCCGCACGCTGCATCAACAACGTTGCTGCCCCAACCTGCTGCATAGTTTTCTCTCTTGGTATCAGAGCCAGAGCGTAGCAGCAGCAGCAGAAGACTGGCGAACAGGTGTCAGACAACGCCGGCGGACCTCCATACGCGCTAGTGCAGTGGAAATTATGCCGGATTTTTTCCGACAGCATTGACCCTCCTGGTGGCGGCGTCACATTTTTTCCCACGGCCACTGGGCCAGGGGAAATGCTGCCAAAATGTTTTGGCAGCACTGACCCCCACGCGTGACGCGAGGAGGTGAGCGGCGGGCGGCGTCTGACGTCTGTGGGCGACGACACACGCGGCAACGTCACCCAGGTGCAGTGACTGGCACCACCAGCAGCAGCAGGCAGAAGCAGCAGCTCGTAGCGGCCCGCAGCAGCAGCAGCTCGCAGCAACAGCAACAGCAGCCCGCAGCAGCAGCAGCTCGTAACAGCAGCAACAGTAGTGTGCAGTAGCAGCAGTAGCGTGTAGCAACAGCAGCAGCCCGCAGCAGCAGCCCGCTGTTGCAGCCTGCAGTAGCAGCAGGCAGCAGCCGCAGCATGCAGAAGCTACAGCAGCGTAGAGCAGCAGCAGCGGGCTGCAGCAGCTGCTGCAGCAAGCTGCAGCAACCGCCAGCTGCTGCAGCAGTAACAGCGAGAAGCAGCTGGCAGCTGCCAGCCACAGCTGTTGTTGCCCGCTGCTCGTAACGTGCGAGTAGCGAGCAGCAGCCCGCTGTTGCCAGCGAGCAGCAGCTCGCTGCTGCTAGGCGAGCAGCGGCCCGCTGCTCGCAGCAGACAGCGGGCTGCTGCCCGTTGTGACAAGGAAGAAAAAAAAAGAAAAAAAGGCAACAGAAGAAAAAACCCAACCCCACAGCTCGCTGCAGCAGCTTGCAGCTACAGCGAGCAGCTACTGCAGCACGCAGCAGCTGCAACATCGCTCAGCAGCAGCAGCGAGCTACAATAGCAGCAGCCACAGCAGCTGCTGCAGCTCGCAGCACCAGCAGCTGTAGCTGTAACTACAGCAGCATCAGCAATAGCAGCAGCAGCTGCAGCAATCGCAGCAACAGCAGCAGCAGCAGTAAATAGCTGCAACAGCAATAGCAGCAGCAACAACAACAACAACAACAGCAGCAGCAGCTGCAGCACCAGAAGTAGCAGCAGCATTAGCAGCAGCAGCAGCAGCAGCAACAGCAGCAGTAGCAGCAGTAGCAGCAGCTGCAGTAGCATCAGCACCAACAGCAACAGCGACGGCCCCAACATTCGCCGCTGCTGACATCAGTACCCTTCTGTTGACATCACTGCTGACGTCACTGCTGACGTCATAAAAAAAAAACCACCCAAAAAAAGGAGTGAAAAAGGGGGGAGAAAGGAAAGGGGGAAGGCAACCTAAGGGGTGGATAGAACTCCCACCACCCCTTTTTGCTGACATTAGCCAAAGCAACAAAAAAAAAACAAGGGGCACCACACCATGGCCGGTACCCCTAGTGAGGAGGGGTCCTCCTCTGTTGGGGGGACCCCTACCCCTCCTTTCTTGCAGCGCCTGCAGCAGCAGCAGCAACAACAGCAAAAGCAGCAGCAGTAGCACCAGTAGCAGCAGCAGTAGTAGCAGCAACAGCAGCAGCAGCAGCAGGAGTAGTAGCAGTAGCAGTTGCAACCCACTGGTGTCGTCGGCGGCAATGCTGACCCCCTCGCTGCTCTTCAGCAACAACTCGCCGCCTTTCCTGCTCCCACTTGTGGTAGCTGCCACAAGTGTGCCACCATCATTCGTCCCTCCAGGGCACGCCAGCCCAGCAGTGTCTGCTGCCACGTACTATCTGGCACAGCAGCAGACTCAGCGCCAGCGGCAAACAGTCACTTTCGTCCTTGGCCCCACTCTGGGTGCTGGCCGTAGGCAGAAGGACTTTGAGACGCTGCCGCCGCCGCTTCAGGCCGGCGAGCAGTTATGAAGATGGGAGTTTAGCTTCCGGATCTGGGCGCAGGGTGAGGGCCTATGGGCATACTACACCCTGCCTTGTGACTCCACCAAGGCCGACCAGTTGTATGACGCTGGTCGCGCCGGCCGTGCCCTTGTCCCAGTCGCCCCTCCTGCTTCCCGCCTGGCCCTAGAGCCTTTCCTCGATGATTTTACCGCCGGCGCCATACCAGACCCCACACCCGCATGGCACGTCCTCACCAGACCCCATCGTCTGTCCAGCGACTCTGAGATCAGTCGTCTACTCCGGGAGTTCAACTCCCTACACATGGGGGAGACAGAGACGGTCACTACCTACTGGCAGCGGGCGGAGGACATCCTACGTCGTCTCGGCACATCTGCTCCACCCCCCCTGTCCGCGCTCCTCACCATCAAGCGCGACGCTACTAGCGCGTACGCGGACGTCTTCGTGCACTACCCCCAGGACGTCCTGTCCACCATGGCAACCCAGGGCACCCTCATGCCCTGGGCATACGAGCTCTTCCTCCGCATTGAGGAAGCTCGCCAGGAGTCTCAGCTCCATTGCACGGAGGCCCTCGCCTCCGTGGCCATCGCCTCTCCCGCCGCGGCCACCTTCGCCAGCTCCTCCGCCAGCTCCTCCGCCAGCTCCTCCGCCAGCTCTTCGTCGACGGGGAAGAAGAAGCGTCGGAGCAAGAAGGGCAAGGGTCAACAGCAGCAGCAGCCGCAGCCGTCGACCGGGTCCGGCAGTGGTGGCTCAGTCTGCCACAACTGTGGCCAGCCTGGGCACGGGTGGTACATGTGCCCTCTACCGATCGACGAGGCACGCGTCATCGCCACCATGCGTCGCCAGCGGGAGCGCCGTCTCGCCTCCGCCGCCGTCGCTATCGTCGGCTCCGACGCCTCAGCCTCGACCAACAGCTCCACCACTCTGGTCGCCTCGCTAGTCCCGTAGACACCGGCGCCGCCGCCGCACCATCCGCAGCCGTCGGCGCCTCCGCTCCCTACGCCGGCTCAGTTCCCCTACTACCCGGGCTCCGGCGCCGTCACTCCACACTCCGTCTACACTCCCGGGCCCACCTCCCGTGAGCGTCAGCTGGAGCAGTTCATCGCGCTCCAGCTCGGCCTGCCTCGCCCTCCTCCCCAGGGAAGTGCGAGTTGCGTCACTTCCTGGCCTCCTGCCCAGCCCTGCATGACTGAGACTGAGTTGCGGTCGTGTCCCATTTCCTCTCCTGCCTGGTCGTCGCCAGTGGCCTCCTCCACTCCTCTCCTTGACGACATTGCTTGGCTTGACAATTGGCAGTCCCGTTTCGCGCCTCCGTCCACTGCGTCCGCATCCCTCGCCTGCTGCCATGTGACCGTTAGCGATCTGGCGACCCCGGTCCAGTACCCTGCTCAGACCTGGATCATCGACGCCGGGGCCATGCATCACATGACGGCCTCTCCTGAGGCCTTCAGTATGCTTGGTCCTGTACGCGATGTCTCCGGTGTCCGGACGGGCTCCGGACAGGTGTTGCCTGTCCGTGGCGTTGGCGTCGTTCGTTTCCGTGGTCCTACCGGTGACGTCTTTCTGACCGATGTCCTCTTTGTCCCTGGTCTCGAGCTCAGCCTCCTGTCTGTGACTGCCCTTGACCGCATGAGCATGGATGTTGTGCACTCGCGTGGTGTCGGCACTGTGTCGTTGCGTCCGTCTGGTCTTGTCGTCCTGCACGCCACCGCCCGTGGCAACCTGTGGCATGTTCCTCGCCTCTCCTCCTCTCCTCCCGACTCCTCCCCGTCGGCCGCCACAGGCCATGTGTTTGTCACCACTACACTTTCTCCTCAGCACACCCGCCTCTTGCACCGCCGCCTTTGCCACGTCCACTCTACCGCCGTAGAGAGCATGCTTCGCACCCAGCCGGCCAAGGGCCTTGACCCGAAGACTTTCCCTCTCCCGTTCCCCACTGAGTGCATTGACTGTGCTCAGGGGAAGATGCACCGGTCCACATACCCCTTGTCCTCCTCCCGTGCCTCCGCCCCCCTTGACCTTGTCCACTCGGACGTCATGGGTCCTCTCCCCACCGAGTCCGTCGGAGAGCATGGCCGCTATGTCCTCACCCTAACGGATGACTATTCTTGCTACCGCTGGGTCTTCTGCCTCCGACAAAAGAGCGATGTCGTTCGAGCCATTCAGGACTGGCTCGTCCTCGCAGAACGCGAGTGTGGCCGCCCCCTCCGCCGCTTTCGCTCCGATCGCGGCGGAGAGTACATGGGTGAGGCCACGACCTTTCTCGCCTCCCGCGGGATCCACCATGAGACGTCTGCGCCCTACACACCCGTCCAGAACGGCGTGTCCGAGCGGTGGAACCGCACCATGGCTGATGCCGTCCACACCATGCGGGTCGAGTCAGGTCTCTCCGATGGCTTCTATTTTGAAGCCATGTCCTACATGACCTTGGTCTGGAACCGGGTTCCCCACGGTCCCCTTCCCCGCCAGTCCACACCATACCAACACTGGTGCGGTCGACGCGCTGACCTCCGCCCGGCTCGCGTCTGGGGCTGCGTGGCCATTGTGTGGCTGCCCGCCCCCCAGAAGGGCGGCAAGCTTACCCCCCACCGACGACCCTGCACCTTCCTCGGTGTGTCTCGTCAGTCCAAGGCCTGGCGCTTCTGGGACCCATCCAGACACTGCATCGTCGAGTCCCGCGATGCCCTGTTCTTCGAGGATCTATTCCCCCGCGACCTCATACGCTCCGGCTCGTCTGTGTCCCTCCCGTCGCGTGGGGGAGTGGTGAGTCCGTCCTCCGTCCTGTCGCCTCCGGGTGACACATCACTCCGTCCCTCTGAGCCGGTAGCGCCTGTCGCGTCCTCTGGCCCTCCCGGGCCAACAGCCCCAGTGGCGTCCGCTGGCCCCTCCGGGCNGACACTGCATCGTCGAGTCCCGCGATGCCCTGTTCTTCGAGGATCTATTCCCCCGCGACCTCATACGCTCCGGCTCGTCTGTGTCCCTCCCGTCGCGTGGGGGAGTGGTGAGTCCGTCCTCCGTCCTGTCGCCTCCGGGTGACACATCACTCCGTCCCTCTGAGCCGGTAGCGCCTGTCGCGTCCTCTGGCCCTCCTGGGCCAACAGCCCCAGTGGCGTCCGCTGGCCCCTTCGGACCAGCAGTCCGAGCCGCGTCCGCTGGCCCCTCTGAGCCAGCAGCGCCTGTCGTGTCCGCCGGCCCCTCCGGGCCAGCAATCCCAGCCGCGTCCGCTGGCCCCTCTGAGCCAGTAGCGCCTGTCGTGTCCGCTGGCTCCTCCAGGCCGGCAACCCCAGTCACGTCCGCTGGCCCCTCTGAGCCAGCAGCGCCTGTCTTGTCCGCTGGCCCCTCCAAGCCGGCAACCCCAGTCACGTCCACTGGCCCCTCCAGGCCATCAATCCCAGCTGCGTCCACTGGCCCCTCTAAGCCAGCTGCGCCTGTCGTGTCCGCTGGCTCCCCCGGGCCGACAGCCCCAGTTGCGTCCGCTGGCTCCTCCGAGCCAGTAGCCCCGTCCACCTCCGTTGGCCAGTCGGATCCAGTACCATCTTCTGCCCGACCGCGCTACACACGTGGCCCAGGCGGCAGCCTCCGACCTCGGCCGACAGTGAGCGCGCAGACCGCCGCACCGCGTCCCGTGACGCCTCGACTCTCTATGGCCCCACGTGTCTCCTCCACTCCCACAATCGTGAGTGGGGACCCTGGCACGAAGGCTTTCGGCCTGACCACCTCGGCCATCATCGCAGACCTTCACCCTGGCTCTGCACTAGGCTACGCCATGCTTCATCACGAGCATCGGCATGCTGTCGTGGCTACACTCGCCCGGATCCCACTTGGAGCTCGTGAGGCACACGCCCTCTCAGTCCGGTCCACAGCATGCCCAGAGGACCCAGCTACCCTGCGCGAGGCAAGAGCCTCTCCTGAGGCCACACATTGGGATGTTGCCTGCGCTGAGGAGCTCGCTGTCATCCGCCAGCACCACGTGAATGACCTCGTCGACCTCCCTCCAGGTCGGAAGGCCATTGGTGCCAAGTGGGTCTTTCGGCGCAAGTGGAAGCCTGACGGGTCCTTGGACAAGTACAAGGCCCGCCTCACTGCAAAGGGGGTTTGCTCAGGTCCCTGGGGTCGATTACGACCAGATCTTCGCCCCAGTCGGTCGGTTCTCCACTAGCCGGGCACTCTTCAGCCTGGTTGCCCAGCATGGTTGGGAACTGCATCAGATGGACGTGAGCAACGCGTTCCTCCATGGCTCACTTGAGGGTGAGGAGCTCTACATGGTGCAGCCCCCAGGCTTTGACGACGGCACTAGAAGAGTTTGGCGGCTGCGGAAGGCCCTCTATGGCCTGAAGCAGTCACCTCGGTGCTGGAACCAGGAGATCAGCAACACGCTTCTCCGTGGTGGCCTCCAGCGCAGCACCGCTGACCCCCCCTGTTCATCAGCCCACGGGGTCAGACCCTCGCCGCAGTTCTGGTCTACGTCGACGATCTCCTCATTGCGTCGCCAGACACGGCCGCCATCCAGCGTGTCAAGGACTTGCTGCACACTGCCTACCAGATGAAGGATCTCGGGTCCGCTCGAGTCTTCCTGGGCATGGAGCTTGAGCATGATCGCTCACAGGGTGTCCTGCACGTTCACCAGGCTGCCTATGTGCAGACCCTGTCCACTCGCTTCGCCGAGGACCTACCCCTCGTGCCTAGCGCATCTTCACCCATGTCACCCGATGGCCAGGTGAAGCTGAAAAGTCCTGACCCAGCTGTTGTGGGGGAGCCAGTTGATGTGACCACGTATCTGCGGGTCATCGGGTCACTGATGTTCCTGGCGACGACGACGCATCCAGACATCGCGTTCGCCGTTAACCTCCTGGCCCAGTTCTCTCAGGAGCCGCGTCACCTCCACTTTGAGGCCGTGATCCGAGTACTGCGCTATGTCGTCTCGACCCCTCGGCGAGGCCTCATGTTCCGCCGTCAGCCATCCGTCGTTGTAGTGGGTTACACCGACAGTGACTAGGCCGGCAGTCCAGACGGTAAGAGTCGCACTGAGTGGATCTTTCTGGTCGGGGACACAGCTGTATCTTGGCGTAGTGGCAAGCAGGGGTGCATTGCTCGCAGCACTGCTGAGGCTGAGTACGTGGCACTTGGCTTAGGCGCGTGTGAGAGTGTGTGGTTGCGTCGTCTGTTGTCCGAGTTGCGTCAGTCTGTCGCATCCATCACCTTGCATTGTGACAATGAGAGTGCCATGGCCATTGCAGACAATGACGGTGTGCATCACACTGGCACAAAGCACATCAATGTTGAGTATCGCTATGTGCGTTCGTTGTTGCACGACGGCAGCATCAGCATCGTGTGGGTTGAGACAGCACGGCAGGTGGCTCACTTCCTGACCAAGGCACTGAAGCGAGACTCGTTTAAGAAGGCTGTGAGTTCTGTCGGCGTACGTCCGTGACTTGCTTTCTTTGTCTCTGCCTACACTTCTGCGTGTCCTAGGGGAGTCTGTTTGCTGACCGTGTCTCTGCCCGCCCATGTGCACTACGCCTGTGAGTCATGGGGGAGTGTTGGTTTTTTGCGCTCATTGTGCTCTGTTGTGTCCTCCCGGCTTGTGTACATCGGCGTGCAGATGACTGACGGCGAGACTCGACGCTGATGGAGTGTCGTCCGATGGAGCCGACGCACGCTGAGGCCGTCTTGCAGTGCGCTGGAGTCCCCTCTCTCCGGCGACGTGTTCAGCTCCATCGGCAGGCCTCCTCGGCGGTCGCGCTGCCGACAGTCACTGCCACTGCAACCGTTGTCTGCATGCGTCCAGCGCGCACTGTCGTGCCTGTGTCGTCATGCGCTGCCTAGGGTTCCAGTTGCATGTTGTTTGGCCTTGTTTGGCAGCATAAACCGTCGTGGGCACTGCCCGGGTTCAGGCTACCATAACTCCTCGCTACTATTTTTCTAGCAGATAATGTCGTCAATTCCAGAGGTCACCACAACTGACATAACGAGTGGTAAAGCTGTTGCCAGAGAGTGCTCCAATTGGGTCCGAACATGAATTTGCACGACTACATGGTCAAGTGGTCACAATAAGCTTCACCAATGGACGAGGACAAGTCACACCACAACGTCTTCTTTGGATGACACCACTTTATCACTTGCTTGACCACTCCCCTTCCCCGAAAATCCACCCCAAAAATATTGTATTGATGCACAAACGCAGTCTGCTTTTGTGCTGAATGCTGCACTGCCCACCTTCTTGGGTGCATCTGGACACATGTACTCAGAAATCACTCAGAAGCAATAGCTTTAACTCTTCCAACATGGTCAGTTCAATCCAGCTGCTTATCTGCCCCTTCCTGCCTTTGAGTTTACAATTCTCCGTGTTTGAGAGGAGGGCGCTCTTAGACAGGCTTGGTGATGCACCCTTGGGAGGCGGGGGCGCGGGG